>KZ451917.1:2219533-2251365 GCA_002786265.1 Apostasia shenzhenica
GGTAAAAATCGGGTTGAACCGGTAAAAACCGGTCCAACCGCCAAACCGAACAAACCGGTCAAACCAGAATTATTATTTGAGTTTCTTATTTTATTTTTATACATTGATATTTGAGCATTAATATTTTAATATTAACATTATATTTTGAATAATAATTTTTTATATAATAAATGTTTAACTGATTTATTAATTTTTTCATGAATTTATTTCGAATTATTATAAAAGAGAGTATTCTAAATGACAAATTGGCAAAAAAATAATTGTATTCATTTTGTTTTGTTTTTTTAATTTTTTATACATTTTTTGTGGTAGTAAATTTTTTAAATTAGTTGTATTATTTTTTTTCAAAATATTTTTTATCATATTTTAAAAATTAGTCTTACATTTAGAAAATTTATATTTAATTATGATGTAATTATTAAGTCATCCGGTTGAACCGTGGTTCAACTGGTTGAACCAATAAAACCATGAACCGGTTGATTGACCGGTTCGATCTTCGGTCCGGTTTTTAAAACCTTGACGTGAGTCCAATCATATACCTTTCAATGGATGCAAAATTGATAATTATATTATATTAATTGTGAGATGCAACAAGTTAGTGGATCCTCGAATTCGATATGCGCCAACTCGCAACGATGAAGTAATTTCATACATACGAGTATATAACAAAAAAAAGGTGTAAGATAAATTTGACATGAAGAATTTTAAGAGGGCATTTGATTCTGTATTATCTTGATATTATATTTAAATGTTATTATTTGATTAATAATTCTATAATTTTTAGTAGGTTATCTACAAATATTATCAAACTAAATTATAATTTTTTTAGATAACGTATAAATAATATTAAACCAAGTGTTCCCTAAATTAAGTAAAGATCACAATATCTGCAAAATAAATGACTTAAAGCCATAGTATTTGTTGACGTAATTGTAAACTGGTTTAGGGTTGGTCCTGCTATGTCTACTTGAAAGCCAAATAATAATTTTCACTGTGAATCAAATGTTAGTCATTAAACTTGTTAAGATGGGAAACAATCAAGATTTTTTACGTGAAAAACCGACTGACGGAAAAGCCACGGCTCCTTTTCGAGGAGGCATGAAAGATCACTAGAATCGATTTTTTTTTTTTGTTACAGTATGCTCAAAGGACTTTTTTTGGATCTCAGCCCCTTTAAAGACTGTTTACATGAGATATATATACTCTGATCTGCTCTGTCTAGTCACCTGAGCCGAATAATCTACTATCCTAGTGACGGCTCATTTAATGCCTGTAGAGAGCTACTATCTGATCTCTATTGTACGATGTACAAAGACTACATCCCGTCAGCGGGAAAACCGCTTCCTCTTCCAGAGCAGTACGGTTCCCAACGGTCAGGCGTCTGTCAGATCAGGTCTTTGTATGATTTGATGTACCAATCATCCATTAATAGAATATTATTAAAACCAGTAGGTGCTGATAATACAAGACATCGTATCTAATGTGTCGTCTGTTGGGCTTCCCTCGATATCGACATTTGAGATATCTTGAAACAAATCGAATTAAACATCAGGCAGTAATATCGGCAACGATGTTTGTAATGTTGTAGCTTAAGGTAGCTATAGTAAATTTAGAAAACCTTAAACTGCCACGTGTATCATTACGGTACATCATCGAATTCATATGTAATTCACAAATATGTGTTTTAATGTGCATAAGAAGGAAATAGAAAGAGGAGAATCTTAGTTGATTTTCTGTGATCACTCGACAAAAAGAGAGTTGACTAGTTGAGGCTTGAAAGCTAAGCTGCGGCATTACTACCTCGTAAGCAAGTTTTGAAGTAGCTCTTTGCTTTCCACAAATAAACAGTCATGGCGCTTCATGCAAGCATGTCTTCATCTGCGAATGTTAATGAGGGTCGTTGACATTCTATTACATGTAAGATTAATTATGCTCGATTCATCTTGAAAATCAGTTTAAAATAAAATAAATTTTAATCTGCTAAATTAAACTCGACTTAAATTTGAAAGCTTTGAGCTTAAGTTGAAGCAAATTTTCTCAAACTCAACTTGTTATTAGCAATGTTGTAAAAATCAAAACAGCAGCCCAAGAGTGGGCGGATACGATGGACGGGATTTCGATAGAGGGCGACTCTACCATCACTATTGCGGACCTTCACCGGACAGCCAGAGGACACCCTCCCGACAAGACCATGGCCCAGATTGCTGAGCTTCTTTGTGCCTTCAAGGCATATAGGATATCTCATATTTATAGAGCCGCTAATAGAGCGGCAGACTTTGTAGCTTCCTTTTTTTGTTTCGATGACACAGAGTGGCGTAGGGGCATGTCCCTCCCACTCGATTTTTGTGCGATCCTCGACGAGGATCAAACCTTTTGTACCTGATGTATCTTTTTATTGTTATAGTATTATAGGCTACGACCGAATTTCAAAAAAAAAATCAAACCGAATTATGAACAGATGTACTGTCTAATTTATTGTCAGACCGATCAGACTAATTATTAAATTGGTTGAACTGGTAAATCAAAAATAATAAAAATAATATTATTCATGAAAAATTATGTTAAATTTTATAATTATAAAATTATTTTTATATAATTTATTATTATTATAAAATTTAAATATCATAAAAAATTAATTTATTATAATTTAATTTAGTTTGGTCAACAAAACGAACCAGATGAAACGCCGATCTGGGGGAGGTCCGATTTGATTCTCACAACACTGGTTATCAGCTCTACTACTCCTCCGGTCCTCTGGACCTGTGGCCACAATCAACGGCATTAACGGAAGCTATAACTTTACCCGTTATGTTTAACGGCGGAAAGTCTACACCCCGCATGCGAGGAAAGCATTTAAGGCATCGTGGTCCCGCACCCAACTTTCCACCCGCTGCCCTTGCGGCTCTAGCTCCGAAGTGGTCCCGAACCTGTACTACCACCATCGGTGCTCGACGTGGCCTGACGTCGTCCTCTCTTCTGGTGCCGCTGCGCGGTCCCCGCGCTACTTGGACCGTATGAGCCCAAAGCGGAGGATGAGAGAACCCGTGACGAAATGCTGGTATACCGAATTCCTTAAATACCCCTTTCACAATGTTTTAATACGCATATATTGCTCTCATATTTGCAGACATAACAATATCATCCGCGTGCAAAATAGGAATTCAAACTTCCATCTGAGGGCAGGACCCGGGATTTACCATTACGAATTTGCTCGGAAAATTACGTTTAAGTCCTGAAAATTCTAGATGACTAAAGATGAAATTTGCAATTAATCAATTTATTGAGTTATATAGAATTGATTTTTAGTAGATCTTGCTACAATTTTGAATTTAATGGATAATCCAGCAAATCAAAACTTAAAACTGCAATTATTCATTTTATTAGTCAAAAAAATTAAATTTAATATTAATTAAGTCTAAAATTATAAATGATTAATTTTATTAATCGGTCATTATGGCTGGATACTGTTTCCTAACCCATAACTACACTGGGTAAATTTAAGGGTAGCAATTCAGGTTAATAGGTTGGATTCAGGTCAATTTTTTTTAACCTAACTCATTTAAACTTAAATTGAACTTAAATCATTTATTAAAGGGTAAATTACATTCAGATTCCTGAGTTTAAAGCTTAATAACGCATAGGTCCACGTTATGACATTTTAGTCCCTGAGTTTTAATAAATTATTAAATGAATCTTTTTTATTTTTTTATTAAATTTTTTTAAATTTACCATTATACCCCTCCCCTCTCTCTCGGGTTTTAAGAGAGGAGGAGGGGTATAATGGTAATTTAAAAAAAATCAATAATAAAATATTAAAAAAGAACCCATTTGATATTTATTAAAATTTAGGACTCCGATATTATAATTTTTAAAACCTGAACTGTGTGTTATTAAGCCTTAAGCTCAAGGAACTGGGTGTAATTTACCCTTTATTAAATGTTCAAGTATCAAACTTAACTAGTTTAATAAATAGATTACTCGACCCAACATATTAGCCCATTTATTATAGCTTTTAGGTATCAAAATTTGATAAATTTAATATTTTTTATTTTAATTCAATATAATCATAAATTTTAATTAAAAATATTCATGAAAATACATTTAAATTATATAATACACATCTAATAATTAATATTAAAATTAATACTAAAAAGATAAACTATATACTAATTTTAATAAATAGGTCATTGGCAGATTATACTCGAGTTGACCCATCAACTCATTTAAGTCCTCTTAGACAGTTCAAAGTTGCGTTAAGCTGACCCATAGCCTTATGAGCTCGACTAATGCCCAGTTAAGTCTGATTCATGAGTAAAAAATTGGCACTCCTAAGTAAATTTCATCCTTGTACTTTGGCAATGGGGCTCATTTTACATTGATCCACTATCATTTTAATTAAAGTCCTCAGTTTTTTCTTCCCCTTTGGGATAGATCCTACCATCAACTATGATGCCACACCATTGTTAATGATATTCTACACTTTTGGGCCAATAAAGAGAGAGAGAAAGTAAGGAGGGTATCATGACCTAAAAAGTCTTTACATCGCTTCATGTTATTTCGAGGGATGTTTCAACCCACATCGTTGGACTTGCTAAGAAGATGTGGATGCTGAAATGATCCAAAAATTCGATGTTTTAAAATAAATAGTCGAGTTTCAATAGTTTTAGATTAATTTTTGTGTAAATTAAATCGAAAAAGCTACGTGTTCAGTTTTAGTAATTTGGTCATGTTCTGGCTGAAATTATTGAAACTTATATCTCTTTAAAAAATAATATTCAATAATTAAAGGGTGTTCTTATTCATTTAAAATTAAATAATTTTTTTTTAATTAATAGAAAAAAATAAATGATTCATATAACTCATACCACTTAATGGGATTAAGATTTAGTTATTGTTATTATTACTACAAATGTTATTATTTCTTATAATTTTCACGTCATCTTTATGTAATTATTCAACATGCATGCATCAAAATACGCAGCAAATTAATGAAATAAATTAAATTTTAGATTTTTATTAAATTTTTAAATAATAAAAAAAATAAAAAATATAATAGTCCTTTAAAATGCGTAAATAATTCAAATTAATCAAAAATAATCAAATTTTATATAATTTTTTAGAAAAAAATAATGTAAATGGTGAGGTTCTAAAAAAAATGATCAAAATTGTAGTATTTTTAACAAGCTTAAGAGTGGAAACCACAATATGCCTGGTAGAAAAAAATAATATATCAAAAAAATTACCTTTGAGGTGTATATTGATCATTTTTTAGGACCGTATAGTATAACTCAAAGTTATCGACATAAAAAAAGATATGTATCCAACAAAAAATTAGCTAAAAGAAAATTAGCTTGCAGCCTAAAATACGCACGGCTAACTAAATTATCCACTAGATCGAAAACTTAATATACTAAATAATCTAATAAACTTATTTGTCCAAATTTTATTTTTGAGTTGTATATTGATCGTTTTTTTTAGACTAGATGGCATGACTCTTAGTTGATCTATCAATATAAGAAGAATAAACATATAGTCATCTTAAAGCTAAAAATACAAAACATGATTCCAAGATATTTAGGGGGAGTTTGATTCGATATTATTTTCATATTATGTCATATTATCTATATATCATAATACCTACATATCATATTTTAAATGATAATTTTATAATATTTTAGAAGATTATTTAAAAATATCATCAAACCAAACAATTATATTCTCTAAATTATATAACATAATATTAAGATAATATTAAATCAAACGCTCTCTTAATTTTATGTTACACATGAGATAAAAATCATGTTGCTTCTCTGAGATAAAGATGCAATCAATGGAATAAGAGATGCCAAAGATTAATCGATAAGATTTTCAATATTTAAACTTAGTATTTTTTACTCTTCATTTCATATTATTTCTTGAAAAAAAAAATCCCAAAAACTTTCAAGTTTAGTTCAACCTCAAAAATATCTCATTAATTTCTTTAAAAAAAAAAACTTAATGCTTATCTCAAACAAAAGATATATTAAAATTCATTTAAACAATGAACCTTTATAAAGTTAAAAAAAAATCAAATTTATTTACACATTGTGCAAGTAAATCAACCTCATCTCTATAAAACCCAAATCCTCACATATTTTGGATTTCACATCAAGCATTACTTCATTGAATTATTATTTAGGAAAATTTCATGAGTTGTATCCCAAGAATTTCAACATTTCCATCTAAGATACCCACTACTACATATTTTGATAGCGATTTTATTTTACAATAATACAATTTTGAGGTAATTGTGCTACTTAAGTAGGCAATTTCACTCTGCATGTTTTTTAGGATGCGTTTGATTTAATATTATCTAAATATTATTTTTTTTACTATTTAATTAAAATAATTATTTAATTTGATGATATAAATAATTATCTTTATAAAAAAATATGAAATCATCAATAATATTTAGATAATATTAAAATAACATATATTTTCGAGTTGTACCTTCTATCAACTCAATGGATAATTAATATAATCTCTGAACACTCAATTTGGCATAGAATTAAACTATGATATTAGTACAAAAATATAAGAGTCAACTAACGTCTCTTTTAAGGAAGTTACAGAAATTAATGAAAATGAGCATACCTCTCTCTATTATAGCAAAGTGCACTAAAAAATTAATCAAGTTATCTATATTATGCGCTCTATATGTAAGTTTAAAAAGCTAAAATGAAAGTAAAATGCGTTCTCAATAGTACTTTTTGCTCTCTAGTTAACAATTAGTTAAATAATATTACATAGCTCTTATAATTAATTCTTAAAAATTCTAAAACCTTTAAATATTGATTTTATCTTTTAATTAAGGGGACAGTATATTGTTGCATATTCTCAATTATTAGCTAAAGTTAATACTGTAAGGCAATGTTTGGCGCGAGAACCAAAATTATACTAGTTTTAAAAATAACAAAAATAATAAATAAATAGTTTTTTTAATTATTCTACACAAATTTTAATATAAAAAGATATTATTTTACTTCACATATTCAATAATTTTCAATAAAAATATCAACTTTATTTCTAATATTTTTGATGTAGGATGTGAAATAAAGTTGATATTATTAAAAATTATTGAGTATGTGAAGTAAAATAATATTTTTTTATATTTAAATTTGAGTAGAATGATTAAAAAAATTTATTATTATTATTATTATTATTATTTTTTAAAACGCACCGTTGCCAAGTCCCAGGTCCCGGATAAGAAACGTGGAGGGTTGCGTTAGGCAGTCGACAGCCAGCGTAAAACTTGTCGAATCAATCATGATATAAATTCTTCACGCAATGAAAATAAATGATTCATGTAGTCGACCCCACCTAGTGGGATTACGGTTTGATTGTTATTATTATTATTTTTTTAAACTAGTACTATTTTAGTTCTGATTTTGATTCTTACATCAAATAGAACTTAAATTACTAAAATTTTTGAGAATTAGTATGGGGCTTCATATCCTCTTCAAATATATATATATATATATATATATAATCATGCACATTGAAAACATGAATAGCAAAGAGTACAATGTACTTCAAGAAGACATTTGACATTGATAGCAGCTTTATGTTTGTGAATCAACATCACATTTATGTGGCTATATGTGGACCCAATTGACATTGATCCTCAATATTAATTTAGATGGGGTGAAATGTAGGTTTGAATTCTTGAGTTGTTCATATTTGATGATTTGGATCAGTTATCGGGTTGGTTTTCATCATTCCACTTGATTCAATTAAGGGGGCGTTTGGTTCAGTGTTATCTCAATGTCAATATCATTTAGATGTCATGTTATCTAAATGTCATTATTATTCATCAATGGACATTTGTTTGGTTCAATGTTATGATATTAGAAAATATCAATGCTATCCAAATTATTTTTATTTAGTTGAAAGTTATTGACATTATAATGACAAATTGACGGTGTTATCTTGAGATGTCGCCCGATTTTGGGTGACATCTAGATGTCAGCATGTAATGACATTTTTGTAATTAATTATAATGTTATTTAAAGATGTCATTAAACCAAACAATTACTTTCTAAAGATAACATAACATAACATCGAGATAACACTGAACCAAACGCCCCCTAAGTCCTTTTAGCATGTGTTTAGCTAGTGATAGGTCAAAACAGGTTCAACCTATTTAGATCAAACGGTCTTAATTGGTCTACCTTCGGTTCACATTTGCATAGTTGGGTTGTAATATGCTATAATTTAACTGTAAAAATATTGTCTGCACTTTAATTTTAAAAAATTAAAGTGGCTTGAGCACTTTCCAGGAAATCACTTATATTAGTATTACTTTAGCTTAAGCACATTTAATTGTGAAATTTCTCATTATCACCTTCACAATTTTGCTCCAAAAAATATTACTACCATTCGGATCACATTTTTTTTAACCTATACAGCTCAAGAACTCTCCTCTCGTTCTAATATAGGATATTTGTTTCTGTGACTCTATATCTATAAGCCTATCAGGAGCTGCATTTTACTTCGGTTATTCTATTTTTTTGAGATATCACTCATTAATCATTCCGCGCTCTCTTTACCCGTGGGTCATCATAGGGCTGCTAACAATAATTGATTTCGGGTTAAGTGGACCTCGGCCCAAGCTTAAATTAAAAGTTTTTAATTCGTTTCCGATCTAATCCAAAATATAAATGAAAATAGTTTGATCTGATCTTGATTTAAGCTAAATTTGGCTTGTTTATTATGGATTTAAACTTAATTCGGGATAAAATTGATTCAACTATTGATTAATTTTTAATATTTGAACTCAAATATTAGGTATAAATAACTTATGTAATCATTAGAAATAAAAATAAAAAAATTAATCTACAATTACAAAAAAATACACAAAAAAAATTATATATAAATATTTATAAATAATAACTTTTATTCATATGGGCAAATAGTGCAAGTAAGTCTTTGGGCCGTAGCAGACGTTAACTTAAATAGCAAATGACTTATTTACCCTTTTTTTTACTGAAAGGGTAAGGATCTTCAACCGGCATTTAGCGACCTCTCCTCCGCTTGTATGCCTTAGCTCTTGGTGTGAGTAAAATATTAAATCTCTCGTTCATAATAATCTCAAAATTTGAGAATATTAAATATAAAAAATGCAAAATGCTGAAACTTAAAAATTCATAAAATAAGCTCACAATGTTGGCTGCAAATAGGAGAAAGAAAACTTTAAACCCTGCACAAATCCTCAAAATCCCACCACCTTCAACGCTCTCCCAACATCGGCAACGATGAAGCAATTGCTTATTTTTCACCGTCGCTAATTAAGAGGATGATCTTCACCTTCCTCTAGCATTGCTTGTAATGAAAAGATCTAATTATGAGGATGACCTCCACCAACTTGTTCAATGATATCATCTGGTTGTCCTTTAAAATGTGTTCTAAAGTTTACAGGACCTACTTGCACATAAAAAAAAGAGTACTTTAGGCAAGTAATTGTTAAGTATAATTGTCTTTTTATTAATTTTTAATGTCTGTTATAGTACAAGGACCTACTTGCACATTTAATCAAATTGGAGGACCAGTTTGCTTCTTTTGAATGGTCGAGGGACCTATTTGCCCATATGAATAAACTAGAGGGGCCCTGGATGCTATTTACCTTTTTTTAAATCAATCTAATTTCAAGCTAGCTCAACTCTATATTATATTAGCTTAAGATTAAATTGATAAAAATCTTACACCATAAAAATAACTTATTAGTCTGATTTTAATTTAATCTAAAATTTAATTTACCTTTTGATATATTATTAATCTTCGAGCAAGGCAAACTTTTAAAATTTAAGCTAATCAAATGTTACCGTAATATTTCGTGGAAAACAATAACAAGATATAATATAAATTATTTTAATAAATACTCAATAACTAGAATTTTAAGTACGGCGGACCGCACAATGATATGATTTTAAAAACGTGAACCTGTGTAATAATAGCCCTTAAACTCAGGGACTTGAGTGAAATTTGCCCAAAAAGAAAACTAATAATCCGATTTTAATAGTAAATTAATAAAAATATCAAAAATATATAAATATAGAATAAAATTAATTGTTAAAAAAAATTCCAGTATGATTGATTGACATATAAACTACCTGGTTTAAAATGGCAAAGATTTTCTTCAATTTAATTTATTTGTCATGAATTTTACTAAATTTATTTTAATTATTATGAACTTTTTTTAGCTCAATGAATAGAGAGTTTATTCAAATTTATATTACTATAATTTTTAATTGAAGTAAAAAAATTATAATATTTAAAAATAAAAGAATAAAAAAATTTATTATTTGCCCAAAATTTATTGTAATTTTTTATAATCATTCAATTTATTTTAATTGTAATTGATTAAAAATTTTAGCTTATAATTTGAATTTTATATTATTCCAAATGGGGATCAAGAATTACCTTCCTTGAGTTTGTGGTAGTAATTTATGACAGCGGTGGAAACAAAATTTATTTATTTATTAAATAGATTAAGCAATAAAATTTATATCTCATCTCTTTAATAAATGAGTTATTTGATCTAATCCGACATCCAATTTATTATAATATTTAGGTATTAAAATTTAATAATTTTATTATTTATTTTAAAAAAATAATTATGAAATTAAATTAAGATTATTAAGAATATAACTAAATTTATCATCTATATATATCTAAAATTTAATATTAAAATTAATACTGAAATTAAAATATGATCATTTTTAATAAATGGTCATTGACAAATGTTAATTGGGTCAACTCATCAATATGTACTTCAGTTATTTTAGATAGGTGAAATTCTAGTCGACTTAGTTATACTCGGTGAAACTCGATCAGAATCAAATTAAATCAACACAATAAATCAAATATTGTCGGCCCTAATTGAAGGAGGCGTGGAGAAATATTATTAACCTAAGTTGATGGAAAATCTTTTCACACCTATATATATAATTTGTGCACCATAAATTAAAAGCTTGATTTTGGATATATATTATCCTTAATAATAAACTTGAATATTCAAAAACATTAATTTATTTAAAATTGTTTAGTTAAATTAAAGCTCAACTCAAAAATAAGATGCTTAACTAATTTTGAGGCATTGATTGGTTCCAATTTATAGCAAATTAACTTATTTAATAGTTTATAATCATGTTTAGAGTGACAAAAAAATTTGCTTTTTAATAATATTATAGGTGGTGTGCTCATGAATTTTTTTTTAAATTATCAATGAAATTTCACTCACATTTATCCTAACATGTAAGACCTCGTTTGATTCAATTTTTTTTAACAAGAAAAAATATATATTTTATTTTCTAAGTTTAATAAAAAAATTTATTTTAGCATTAAAAAGTATGTAAAATGTGAATTAAAATTATTTATAATATTTATATTTGTATTAAAAGTGAAATAAAATTGATTTTTATAGTTATAAGTTATATTGAGCCAAAAAAAATAGATTGAACTAAACGAGGCCTAAATGTCATTTAATTTTGAGTGATATTTAAATATTATTGAATAATATTTTTTATAAATTTTATAGTATTATTTAAATATATTATTAAATTAAATAATTATTTGTTTTCAAGAAATAATATCACACTAGCATTCAACCAAATGCCTCAAGTTCTTAAAAATTAATATAGTCGTGGATTACATTTGAATTTATTTTTTTGTTATTTAATAATTCTATAATTAGATGTTATTAGGAATAACTATAATTATAAGTATTATAAATTAAAATATAGAGAAAAATATATAAATTGATGTTAGAATATCAATAAAAAAAATTTAAATATATTTATAATATTTAAATTGTATTTTAAAATTTTTAAAATAATAACTTAATAATTAAATTTAGTGAAATTTGTTAAAAAGAGACTGCATGAAAAACAGTTTGTGTAGGAGAGATATTTTTATTTTTATTTTTATAAAATTGCATGAAATTTAAGTTATACCTCAGAGTCTCAAACAAAATTATCCCTTATAAAAATTATATTATATTGTTTAATGCCACTTACATCGTTATAATTTTTTTTATTTATTAAAATGTTAAAGGCAAATTTCTATCATAAATATCCTTTTAAAATTACTATGATTTGAAATATTATACAGCAACGTTGTAATATCACGTGATCTCAATGCAGAGATATGTAAATTTATAGACAACAATCAAATAATAATTTTTATTTGCCATTTATTTAACTTAATTAGGGTTAGATGTGTAATTAGAATTACACCTAACATGTTTCAAGAAGATTTATAATAATGAGGTTATTAAAAAAAATAAAAATCATAAAAATTAAAAATTAAAATAAAAGAATTTAGAAAAAATAAAAATGAAGAATATAGATGGTATAATCTAGCCCTTAAATAAATAATTAGATTAATCTTAATTAAAAGTGTTAATTTTAATTAGTTTGAAACAACAAATGACAAATAAAAATTTGCATAAGAGTGCTGCATGTAAATTTACTTACGAAATTGGAGATACTATTTATAAATATTTAATTCAGAATATTTCGTTCTGTAATAAAATTTTATTAGAGGTGTTATATATAAATTTTTTTATATAAAAACCTTTAATTATTTAAAAATTTAATTTGAAAAGTATTTTTGATAACTCACTTTTAATTATTATTAATCAATCATAATTTAAAGTCTCATACTATTGAATTATTCAGTGTATTAACATTTAATCTATTAAATAATATAATGAATTAAAACTCTAATTAATAATTAATTAATTTATTGATTGATTGATGTGGCCTGTGCAATTTAAAATATTTATAAATAGTAATTATTACTTAGAGTGGATTAATGTTGTTTAATTTGAAATTAACGATGCACGAATCTAAAAGTATACATGTCAAATTTATACAATCGTTAATCTATGTATTATGATTTTATTTTTTTATCGGTTTTTTTTTTTTTAATTGATGGAATTGTTTTTTTTTTTCTGCCCCTACCAGGAAAAGGTAATGCCAGCCCTTACAAGTCATTTGTTGTGGTCCCGCAAAGACGTGGAAAAAGAACCAGGCATTGGGACCCACTAATTAGTGGGCTTTGATTGGCCGGCCGACGTAATAGGCAATTCAATGACTTTAGTCCGGCAGGCTGGACGCCGGATCTCAGAATATGTCGGGGTCACATTTTATAAATTAATAAAATTTGGGATATATTTTTATTATTATAATAAATATATATGTTTAATAATGAAATTTATATTATATATTTGGGACATTTACACGGTAGACACAGAAATTAGCCTAATTTACGAATTCCAACATAAATCTCAAAATATTACAGAAAATATGTCGCCACCTCGCATGAATATGCTGCCACCGGAACCAATGCAACTCTGCGATGCCCTAACATGAAGGTCGATGGTTAAACGATGCGATCAATGGCTGAGATTTTATTGAAATTTAACTATAATTAAATCTTCTGATAGAATTAACCGTAGAATGTGAAAAATAAAAAAAATAGCTGTTTTAGATGTGATATCTTTAATATTTTGAAATTTATGATAAAATTTATAAATTAATCTAATTTCTATGTCTATCATGTATATGTTCCTATATATTTTGATTTATTTTTAACATGGTGAATATGGGTAGCTATTTATATAATTATATTTATTGGCAAGTTCATGATTTGGAGAAATTATTACATCCGGATACAAATTAGAGGCCGCCGTATGTATTCGGATCTACCTGTATTATACACGTGGCAGCCTCTGATAGCATCCAGATGATACTCCGTTCAAATGCAATAATTTTTTCATGATTTGCATATGAAATATATGCTCTTCTTGGTTGGCTGCGAAATATTTAATTTTAATACACAAATTTTAATAAACAAATTTTACTTTATATAATAATACGCATAATTTTTAATATATTAATTAATTTTATTTTATAATTTTTTTAATAAAAAATTAGAGAGCCATAGAATATTTTCTACATCATATATTAAATACTCTTAAAGTAAGCTTTTAATAATTTAAAATTATCATTGTCTTTGTTAGAGAAAAGTCATTGAATAAATTCCACAATGTTTATCTTTCAAGCTTGAAAATCATTAAAATATAATTATTTTGAAATTAAATTAATATTCCTAATAATCAAGATCAATAAAATGAGGCTGGCCCTACTTGATCTTGACTAAGAATTTAACACATTTATTATAACAGGATTGGATTGGAGCATTGACTTAACATGTTTATTAATCATATTAAGTTCAAGTTATTAATCTTAACTCGTTAATTAATTCGATCAAATTCTGGTTAAGCTGTTTAGGTTTGAATTCGATTTGGGTTCGATTGATCCCGACCAGCCAACTCGTTTTGCCACTCCGCTGTGCACATAAAATGATTGTATTTCTGTTTTCAAAATAAAATTGTATTTCTCATTTCAATTTAAAATTAATTTTATAAATAATATCATATAAATAGTTTAATATTTAATTCACTATATTTTAAATAATATATAAATTTTATTTCACATTTTACATAAAAAAAATATATAAAGAATTTATTTTAAAATTCTCAAAAAAATTAAATAAAAAATACCATACCAATGATTATATTTTTTTATATCGCATTAAAAACTTCACAAATAAACACACACAAAATTTTTTAATACATGTGCAAACAAACATTTAAATATTTGATAAATGTATATCAAATGACATAATAAAACATATTCATTATGTGCATAGTCTACGATATAAGTTAGCCAGGTGCAGATCAATTAACACTAATCAATCAATTAGCCCGATTTAATACAAAAATTTTGTGAGTTTTTTTTTTTAATTTCATTTTTGTGAGGTGTTTACTTGCATATCAAAAAAATATGTTTAGGAATCTTATTGCTCAAAATAATTTTTATACGTAAAAGAGAAAGCGAAGTTAATTATTTATATATATATATATATATATATATATATATATATATATAACTCAAAAATCTCTAAATGTTCTAATTTCTCCTCTCTATTTTCGTCTCGATCCCGCACATAGGAGATTATTGTGAGGAGAACCAGTGGCAAAGCCAAGACCTCAAATCTTTTATTAAAAGATTCGGAGAATTTTAATTAAGCTGTTATAAGAATGCAATAAAGGAATATAATATAAAATTTATAATTAGTTAATTACAAATATTATTATGTTATAGTCTTTTCAAAGAACTTAGTTGCACCTCTAAGCTACACGTGGATTCACTCCGAGTAGATCCTTAGCATTCCTTGTCACCAAGAGTGAACAAGTGTAAATAATTAACTTTCTATATGTGCTTGCAAAGTGTTGCTTTAATATTATTAAATTAAACTTGAATAAAAATATTTTATTATTGAGAGTCATAGATATAAAATAAAATTAATTATTATATTAAAATATATAAAGAATTCAATATAAGTACATTATTATTTAAATATATGTATAAGATGTGAAATTAATTAATTTTTAAAATTTTTGTAAATATATATATATATATGATGGAATGAAATATATTTAAATTTTAATATAAAAAATTATGTATAATATGATATATCATATTTAAAATAAAATTAAAATTAATAAGCTAAATAAACAAATCTTACTTGTTATATATATATATATATATATATATATATACATTTTTTGAGACATATGAAATAAAAACTTTTAAATAATCAAGTAAAAAACTTTTAAGTGACGTGTGCTACATGAATCTAAATAGAATAATTTTAAGTGACAAAATATTTAAATAACATATAGGTAAGAAGCCTAAATCAAGATGAAGTCACAGATTCAAATTCCATTACACGTAATGAGTAGTACACTTTGATCAAACTTGGCATGCAAGTATAATAAATATTTTATTTATATTATATATGATATGGTCTTCAAATTAAATTTTTAAAAAATAAAATTAATTTAAAATATAATAATAAATAAAAAAATGCTTTGTGTCAACTAAATACAAATATAAATCAAAATATAACTACATATTCACAATTTCACATGGTGTTCATCCAAGTAAATATGAATTTAAATCAATTTTTTTCCCAGCCCATTTGATTCATCAGTTGGATAGAAGGATAGATTTTTACCTACAGTAGAACCAATTTGGAAAACCTTGCTTCATACTCGACTAAAAAATAATGAGAAAGAAAAATTGAAGCATTCTAGGGCAAGCTGGGAGAAAGTGAAGGTTTTGCTACCTTGAGCTCCCCACAGTCACTGATAAATACAGTTCTTAGAGGTCTGTTCCACAGGGACCTAGCAATCTGGGCCCGCTCGTCTCCGATGAACTCGGCAAAATCGTTGAACTGTCGAATCCCTTCGGCGGGTTTATATGTGGGAATAGTCGCGATTGCGGCGACGACATCCATGCCTGATACGGACAAGCCAAGTATTAGTAATGTAAAGAAAGAACTACAAATCTTAATCTTTATCTCACCGAAACGAAAAAAGAAAAGAGAGTACCGCATTAGCCGTATAATGCGAAGAAAGGTAGCGAAACCATTGCTCATCATATTTGCAAAGCTAAACTTGTCTCATTATTGAGTTTCTACTTGTAGAGTTAAAATTGCCTCAATCAAAAGAAGAAAAAAAAAAAACTTTTCTAACTAAACTTGCATTGTTACGAACTAATCAACCTTTTTATCCTTCTAACATTGTAAAAAATATATGAAAATCAAGAGAAATCTGAAGAACTCGGAGAACATCGCATAAGAATTGCAGTCTGCCAGCAAATACAGGAAGATTTGGGAAGCAACTCGAACCTTCAAACATAAGTGTAGCTATAAAACAGAACCTCTGAACTTAACCTGGTTATACCTTGTTTGGTAACAGGAAAACATAAGTGTAGCTATATAAATTCTGCCGACATTTTTGCAGTTGAGAAAGAAAAACAAAACAAAAGACGAACACTCAAATCCTCCATGTTTAACCAGATCCTGTAGAAGCCAAGGCTGCAACTCTCGCAGCACAGTTTTGAATACAGATGACAATCGAAATCTCCATGTTAATTGGATTTATTTTTTCTGTTCATGTATGTTAATGAGGCATTTCTCACTACTTCATTAATGCTCGCAACTGAAAACGAAAGCTAAACATAGTCTGATAAATGTCAATAAGTCAACCCAACTACACAGAAATCACGTGCACAACCACAGATCTCAATCAACGTCCTTTTTCCAAAAGCCTTCATGGAAAATACTACACAAACCCAAAGTTACCAGAGATGAGGAATACGATGGCTTCAAGCTTCTTTCATTGAAAACTGTGATGCCCTAACATACTCAAAAGTGGATGAATTGGGAATTATTTCGAAAAACCCAAAATAAATAAATAAAATTAATGACTAATTGAAACTTGTAACAAACTCCCTAAATAATAAAATAAAATAGAAATAATAATCATCATCAATTTCTATCCATTTATGGCATCATGAATCGTGGTCTGATTTGGACTGTCTACCATACTGGGTTTCGTATCACCGGCTTTTTACTAAGGATTATATGTTTTTCTACCTAATTATGTGAAGAAGTAAATAGTTAGGCATAGGAATGAAAAGTCGTAGGGGTGGAGTACATTGTTTGACAGAACCACCTAAAATCCTTCATGTCTCTTTTATTTTCTTGTATAATTCAAGTAAATGTTAGTTGAGTACATTGTTGGGCCAGGCTAGAGTTTTGAAGATTCTCATGTAAGGTTTCTTCCTTCATTTCTAGTATATCGATGCCTTCTAGAATTCTTAGATTAGCATATTCTAAAGTCAATTGCACACAAAGCAAATTTTAATTAATCAAAGGTTTAATCAATGCTAGCTCACACACATGTGGGAAGGTTCACCCGCACTTGTGCGTGTGACTGCTACCCCACGCCAATGCCAACTCACCTATCGACGCGCTCAAGTCATCTCACATATCAGCACCCTCCCGCTGCCTTGCTTATCAGCACCCCCACACAGCTCTTTGCCTACATTCTCAAGTGCCACACACCGAAATGTTATTATACATCTCAACAAAGCACTATCATGCGTGCCTCGTGCTTGCTCTTACTGGACCAACCGCCTTTGATACACACCTCTTAGTAAAAAAAGGTATAATTTCTTATTTGAAATCAATTATTATTTGTAAAATGAATTTCAGTTGAAATTATTGTTAATCTTTATCATTTATTAATTGTGAGAAAATTATTGTTGCCATCAAATGTGAGAGAACACAATTATTTCTTGAAGTCTTAAATTTGATTTATTGAATTTAAATTTGACTGTCCTAACCTATTTGGTAAATCCTTTATTTCTGTCGATCCAAATTTATTTAAAATTTAAATTAATTTAATTTGTATCTTGATATATCTCATAACTAAATTCAAAAGATAGTTGTATTTATGTGAGGTAATTTTATTATTTAAATTTGTTAATCTCAATTTGCATTTACATCTATATTTGTCCGAAATGAAATTGATATTATTTTATATTGCATTAGATTAAAGTATTTTATCAAGCATTTCACTTAGCTGTTATTGGTTTATTATTGCCTTTTTTTCACCTTATGGATATATACATGTCTTGTCAATTCGATTCTGATTACATTATATATATATATAATTCCTAATATACTCAAAATCTTGATATATGTCAATAACAAGATGTGTGATACCATGATAAGAAAATGTTTCCTAGTTTTGACGTTAGATTAAATTCTATAGTTTATTTGGACTAGGAGATTAATATGAACCATTATTTTGAATATTATCCTACGAACGATTTTAGAGAGATTATTTTTGCTAAAATAAAACTTACTACAACAACAACCAAGCCTTAATCCCACTAGGTGGGGACTAAAATAAAGCTTACTAAGCAAGTTAAATTTTAAGTTGACGATAAAGAGAATGACCAATTTCATTATAGAATTGATCTAGTTAATTCTTGGGAGGAGCCTAAGTGCATTCTAAGAAATAAGTACATTCTCCGGTTTTATTATGAGCATTTTTTTAAATACGGGGAGAATTTGATCAAAGGGACTGGGAACAATATTTGAGCGGATCGATAAGTTTGAATATTGTTATACATATGATGTAGTATATTTTAAAATTTAAGAACTATTATAATTAGATTCTTAAATGGTTTGAGAAATAATATACATGATAAGTGGTAATGGCTTTCATTTAGAACATTTGATGAAGTTTATCAAAAGGTTAGAGAGAATAAGAGATCCCAGTGATCACAAGTAGTTCAATGTCACAAGGTTGAGGCTCAAGATAGTCATTGTGTCTCCATGAATGATATATCTTTTGCTACAAAACCACACCTATTGTTATAAGACCTACCATTACACCTGTCCATACTATTAGCCCACCTTTAAAGGAGGACCCAATAAAGTGTCGCATAGTATTAATTCTCACTTGAAGAGTATGAAGCATGGACTAGGCGGGAAGCTACATCAGTATAAATCCTCTAGTATTTTGTCTGTTATTGACCTTATTTGTAGCCAATTAAATCTGACTTGTCCTAAATTTGATCTAAATCTTTCTCTAAAATTAATACTTACATATAAAATTGATATAAATACATAAATCATATGTTCTACTTTTATTGTTGTTCATTCACTATGCTAGAATTTACTTTTACCTCTATTATCTGATTTCTGAAATTGACCTTGATCTCATATTTAATTATCTTTCATCATTCTTACTATTGAACATTAGATTGAGTATAAAAACTTTCAAACTTGCATAAATTAACTATATCCATAGTTATATTTATAAATATTATAAGAATCCTTTAATTGATTAAAGTCAAATTAATTTTAATCAATCTCAATTTACCTTTTGGGAAGCTTTTGGCCCAACATCTTCTAGTACCTTGTACAACTTGGAGATAGACACCTATAGAGTTTTACACAAGAAGTCTTAGAACCCCATTGTTACCAGAAGGTTTGCAACTAACTTGATATAGAATCATCAAAGAGTTGAAGAGGTCTTCACTTAAGTTATCTATGTAGAAACAAAGACTATCTATGTTATTGTTCTTCGATGACAACAAAGCTAAAATTCAAAAAATTGGATCACTCTTGCTCGGATCTTCAACTTTGGACTTCTCTCCATGAAGGATCTTTCGATGCTCTCTTATTAGACTTTTGGCTTCAAGCAGAATCTTCTCTTAGCAGCATCAACTACATATGCACACCATTCTTCTTTCCCCCTTATAAGCAGAGAGGGGAGCAATGATTTGATTGTTGAATTATCTAGAATGCTTTGCACGTCACTGTCTAGATTGCAAGCACTCCTCTCAACAGTTTAGTAATGAGATGGCCATCACTCTACAATGCCCTACTAGGTCAACATGGCCACTCCTCAAAGGTACTTGAGATTCCGCGATGCTGGTGATCACCCGTCCAATTCAACTGAGGAAATCCATCCTCAATGAATAGTCAAACAGGTAGTTTCTCCTGAATTAGAGCCTTTTGACCTTAATGTTTCTCCTCAAAGCTATCTCAAATGGATTTGTCATACCTCATCTTGGTTGTTGAAGTTTCACTTAATCAGAGTTTGGCCCCTTAGCAAAAACCAAATCCCAATTCAGTTGAAATTCATCAAGTCCTTCCAACTGTACCTTTGAGGACTCTTTCTTCGACTTCTTGTCCAAAAAACTTCAACTCCGTAGAATAGAAAACATCGGATCAAACCTCCGTCAGGGTTTCAATGCTCGATGAAACTTCGAATGACTTCCTTTTTGAGAAGCTTTCTTCAATGGCCTTCTCGACTTCCTCATCCAAATAGGAAGGGATCCCCAACAACATCAACCAAATGAAATACAGTTGCAATTTAAAATTTTTAGAGTTAGTTGAATCAAATATATAGGTAACAGAAACCTAACAGCATGTAAAGAATGATCTGATGCTCTTTTACTTGGCACGCTCCGTACTCTAACATTCAACATATTATAATTTCACAGTTTTCTATATTTAAGGAATTAGAATGTGATTTACAGACATAGAGATATAAAGTTTAGTGCAACTTGTTATCACCGACCATGGTCTTGAGATGTTAGAAGAAAAGAATTAATATTGCTTGACTCAACATATCATACTTACCGTGAGGAATACAATACACTTATCAGATGAACATAAATCAAGTAAAATATAAAATAAACGTATAAAATGAGAAATAAATCAAATACCAAATATTTTTCCAAAAGAAAATGAGGTCAACAATTATTATTTGGAGTGCACCTACTGGACTATGGGCAATGAGATTACCCTCAAGCACTGTTCCAAAGACAATGTTGTCGTTATCAAGCTCTGGACATGGCCCGGGTCCAGTGGTCACCAAGAACTCAACATTCCGGTAATCAGGATCGAGCCTTATCTCGTCTTCATCGTCATTCTGCGCCAAGCAGAGCGAGAGGGTCCCGGGCCTCAAATGCTTCAGCTGGAAGGCCCTGGGATCTACGGTCTCCGCATTCCTCGCCAGCCCCACCGGCGTCTGCACCTCCCCTTTCTCCCTCCTCCCCTGCCGCCCGGCGACGAAGAACTGGCCCTGCAAGATCTTGTGGACCAGGGTTCCCCTGTAGCCGGAGGAAGTGCACATGGATTTGAAGTTGGCGACGGTCTGGGGGACGATCTTGCCGTAGAGGCCGAAGATCACGCGGCCGATGGGCTCGGAGTCAGGGCAAGCCGCGAAATCTGCGTTGAGGAGGCGGTCGGAACGGAAGTAGCTAGGGCAAACGCTGAAGTCCATGAAGACGCGGTCGGTGACGGCGATGGACCCGTCCGTTGGGACGACGGGCTCGCCTATCCCGACGGCAGGAAGTGGGAGAAGGGCGCCGGCCGCGGACAACAGGAGGAGAGAACGACGCGCTGGGAGGGAGATAGGTTTAGGGTTAGGGTTTCGGATGGCGGGTCGGGGCGGCAGGGGGAAGCGGTGGAGAAGGGGACGCAAGGAGGCAGTGGCGGCGGGCGAGTCCATGTCGTCGTCGATTGTGGAATGAGCATCGTGGCGGTGGATGATGCAGAGGAATGAGGATTCAATATGTCGCAAAATCTGGAGAGGAAGAAATTATTTGAGTTCTTTGTAGGCCCTTCGCCCGCCTACAACATAACCTGCGTCATACAAAAAATATGTGATCCCAACGCACTCAGAGCACAGTAGATAATGCTGCAATACTTTTTTATTGTTTTATTAATATGATACTGTGTGACACTTAGAAATTTTTAATATAATTAAAAAATTTTCTATTAAAAATCTTATTTTTTTATTTTATATAAATTTAATACAAAATAATTATTTTATTTCACATTCAACTCAATTTTTAATATAACTAACTCACTCTATTTCATATCAAAGACTATTTTCAAAAAAATTCACAATTTTTTTCAATTTTTTTATTCCAATTAAATTGGCGATCCCCAAATCAATCTAAAAAAAATTCTATTGATATTTTATATTTATTTTATATTAAATATTAATTTAAATATTAAAAATTATTATTATTTTATATTATATACAAATTTCAATCTTAAAATTTAATTTTATTTCACATATATTTTAATAAAAAAATTAACTTCATTTCACATGTATCATAATTTTTAATAATAAAATAATTTTATTTTATAACATAGCATTGAAATAAATTTCTTTTTATAGCTTAAAAAAAACTTAAAAACTACCTAAACTATACTCCAACTAAATAAATTCTTACTATTTAGTACGAATATTTTATATTTAGTATATTTTTTTTATTTGATATAAATATTTTTTTTAGTATTAATATTTTTAAGAAAGATTTTATACTATAAAATATCTCTAAAAAGTGTCAATACTAAGCACAAAAATATTTATATTGAAATTGAATAATATTTTTAGGGTAAATTACACTTAAATTCTTGAGTTTAAGACTTAATAACGCACAAGTCTACGTTATAACATCAGAGTTCCTAAATTTTAATAGATTATCAAATGAGTTCTTTTTAATTTTTAAATTTTTTAAAATAATTATTATACCTCTCCCCCTCTTTCTTAAGTTTTAAGAGAGGAAAAGAGGTATAATGGTAATTTTAAAAAAATTTAATAATAAAAAAATAAAAAAAACTCATTTGATATTTATTAAAATTCAGAGACTCCGATGTTATAATTTTTAAAACTTGGACTTATATTTTATTAAGCTTTAAACTCATGAATTTGAGTGTAATTTACACTTATTTTTAATATTTTATGATAATGATAAGCTAATAAAATAAATAAACCTATTTTAATTGACATTATTACCAACATAAACTTTTAGAAATAATAGTATTATTGATTCAACTAATTTAACTACTGGTTCAACTAAGCCACCTCTCAAATTTATAGTATTGATGAGGGTAAAGGGTGAGATTTGTATAGTTTATAAATTTTTAATCCTTGATTTGCTTCATTTCAAGAAAACTAGATTAGTTATAGAATTAAATGAAAAAAATACCATCATCTTTGCTCAATAATTGTCTTGTAATATTCTATTAAATAATTAGGCAAAAAATACTACACAGCTTTAACAATTAATTAGTAAAATAATTAATTATAATATAACATCTTAATTTATTAAATTATTCATTAAATTATCATTCAATCAAATGAATAATAATCGATTGCAATTTAAAATAGGGATAATTACTTACATGCCACACAATTTAATTTTATTTATGACTTATCCATCCATTCTTAGTTAATTACGCTATACACACTCAAAATATTATAAAATCTTACATACAGACATTTGAGTTAAAACTTAATCAAAATTTATTTGAAAAAATATATTCTGTTAGTAAATCATTAAAATTATATTTTTATTCTTAATGGTAGATATTTTTCTCTTTCTCAATACCACACTAAAGCACTGATTTGTCCTAAAATTAATTCACGTCGCGGATGTCTTCTTCCTTTACCGCCACCTAAACATTAAGGTTTTAGGATTTTCACTCAAAATATTTTTAAATATCCTTAAAATAATATGATGAACGGCTCAGATTTTTTGTAATCTAACTATAGTTAGGTTATTGAAAAATTATGGTAACTCATTATAATAGAAATAAGTTAAATGTGTATATGTAAGATTTTATAATATTTTGAGTGTGCATAGCGTAATTAACTAAGAATGGATGGTTAAGACATAAATAAAACTAAATTATGTGGCATGTAGGTAACTATCCTTTAAAAATAATAATTTATTTATTTATTATTAAGAATATGTAATATTATTCTTAAATTAATAAGGTGTAAAGGAATCACTGAGGAAAGTGCGGTTTCTAGCAGGCTTCTAGGTCGAATAATGAGTGGTGAGAGGGGCACAGAAATGAATCGTCCCACATCGAAAAGGGAGGGAGATCCTGCGTTATATAAGTAGATAACGTGATCTCAAATGGTAGATGTATTTATTGGAGTAAAATCGTGAGGCTAGTGAGGGAAAACTTTATAGTTGAGTGTGCTTGGGCTGAAGTAACACTGTGATGGGTGACCTGAAAAGCACTCAAATCATCGTAGTTTTTCTAAAGTTAAAGCGGATAATATCTTTACAATGAGAGCACAGATGTTATAAAAAATTTTACCATAAAGCTTATATGGAATATTTTATTTTTTAAAATGCTGTACATAATTTCGAATGAAATTACTTCATAAAGTTAAATGATGAAAAAAAAATGTCAAATTTGTGCACAACTAAATTTTAATAATATGAATAAATATTTCCTCAAAAACACAATATGAGTAAATAAATAAAAAACAAATAAATCAGTAATTTATCCTTAAATATCTCAAATTTGCTCTTTGGTTTTCACAAATCACAAATTGGTCTCCTTTGACTTGACGATCTTGAGAATTTTAGTTATGTGAGACTTTTCAATTAATTTTTATATTTTAAAATAAATAACATTTAAATTTTTAAAATTATAACATAAAGCATTCACAATATTGATTTTGATATCGATATCAGACCTAACTTTCAGAAAACTTTTATCTAATTTTTTCTTTTGAAACTCTATTTACGATTATCAAACTCTATTTTATTTTTAGGCATTATGATATATTATTATAAGAGAAATGAGAGATTTTTTTTTTGATAGTAAATATATTTTGAGTTATTTTTGAGTTAAGAGTTATATGATGGGTTAAGTTGACCCAAACTTATTTTATGTTCAAAGTGAAGGCAGGCCCTCGACTCCTTTTTCACTGATTAATCTCCGCTTCTTCTTATTTCATGGATTAGTCGTTCCCACTTTTTCATATTTTATGAATTAATCCCACCGTTCTTTCTTTTGAATATATGTATGAGATGAAGCAAATGAGAATTGCTTGGCACATTGAAATCTTTTCCCTCGTCGTTGCCATCGTGAAGCTGTAGCCACCGTTACAGTAGCATAGCTTGTTGTTGCCGTCGTTGCCGCACTGTAGTCGCCGCTTACCTGGCTAGTGGGGCAGCCTTTGATTAGATGAATTTTATACGAGATTATTGACATTACTTTTACAAATTTGACGTCGATTCAAATATTGGATCGTAAAGTTTGGTGCTCTTCTATCTCTAGTATATTATTTATCATTTATATCGCGATGCCATAATTTAAAATAGGGGGATTTACATACAGAACACTGAATTCATCACAAATTACGCATTTCACCATCTTTTAGTAAATATTACACATATCACACTCTGCTTATGAGTATTATATTTTTATTGTAACAATAGAAATGTAAAAAGAGTGTGATATGTGTAATATTTACTAAAAGATGATGAAATGCGTAATTTGTGATGAATTCAGTGTTCTGTATGTAAATTCTCCTTTAAAATATTATAAATATTGTATATAATAAAATAGTGCTTTGAGTATTTTTGTAATTATGATAATAAGTTTAAATTTCTTTTTTTTATGGAGTTTAAATTTCTTTGTTTACTTCTAGTATATAATCCAATTAACATTGGGAAATTTTAGCTAACTAAACAAAGAATATCGTATTTACTTGTAAAACATAAAAATGAGAAATCTGTATTAAAAATAAAGAAAATATTAAAATAATTTAATATTATAATATAAAGTGATATTATTTTAATATTAAAATTTATATTACTTATGTAATAAAGTTTATTATTTTGTCAAAAAAATTATAAATGATGAAATAAAGTTAAACTTTTAAATTTAAAATTCGAGCAAGATTAGGAAAAAAATTTAATATTAAATTTTATGAATAATTTAAAATAAATATAAAAATCTTACGCCAGTGCAATTATGATGGGTCGAGAGTATATACGTTGACTGCTCAAGAAATTATAATCTCATTTGATTGAAGATCATTAACTAAAATAAAAATAATAATAAAATTATATTCCATTCCATCATACAAGAACTTAAATATTAAAAATTTAATTTATAATCCAAACAATTTATTACATTAATTAACCTTATTTTTCATCTAATATAAATTTAATGTAATTAGTTTTATTTTTTATTAGATATATTTTAAGAAAAAATAATTTTTTTAAAAAAAATTACATATATACCACTAAATTTAAATATTTTAGATATTTAACAAATAAATTTACTATTACACATTAGCAATAAAAATTATATAAAAATTACAACAATAAAATTATGATTTATATATGTATTTATAGAATACATATTATAATTTTTAAATATTTTTTTTGTAATATATAATATTAAAAATTTGGGGGATTTACACAGGGGACATTGAATTCATCACAAATTACGCATTTCACCATCATTTAGTAAATATTACGCATATCACACTCTTCTTATATTGGCAATTGTTATAATAGAAATGTAAAACTATAAGAAGAGTGTGATATGCGTAATATTTACTAAATGATGGTGAAATGCGTAATTTATGATGAATTCAATGTCCCCCATGTAAATCTCCCTAAAAATTTAAATATTAAATATTTAAAATAGTAAATTTTTGCCCCAAAGTTTTTTCCATTATTTTTCTTTCTTTCAAACATATGGACCCACAACAAATAAAATTAAAGCTTCAATTTAACATTATTTTGAAAGATAACCTAAAATATAGATTAAAATATTCATTGGCTAGGTACAACCCAAACGCAACGAAGCTTAATTGATAATTATTATATTTTCCTACATCTTAATATAATTTTAAAAAATATAAATGAGAATTTTGTAGTTTAGAATAGTATTTACATATATATCACTCAAAATTTTAAATATTAATCAAATAAAAACAAAAAAGTTGTCGGTAATATTCATAAACAACGTTTAGTGTCATTGGCTCATATTTTTAATAATGTCAAGGTTGTAAATGAACCGAGTTGAACCGAGAAGTGGTTTGCTCAAATTCGTATTTATTTACTAAAATCGAGTTCAGTTCACGAATAGAAAGGTATGTTTAGACTTAATTCATGAAATTCGTGAACAAGTTCATATATATTTATGTTCATAAACGAGAAACTAAAAATAAGTTATTGTATATTAAAAATATTAGTGCATTCATTAATAAACTCATCATTATAATTTATATATTTTTTTCTTATTAAGAAATAAAATATGTTAAAATTTCTAAAAAACTCATCATATCGAGTCTTATAATCATGTATATTTATAAACTTCATACGAAAAGTTAACAAATATTAATAAATCAAATGCTAATTTATTTGAACTTATGCACTTATGAGTCGAGTTTTTAAAATTATGTTAATAAGTAAAACATAAGTGAGCTTTTTCGAATTAAAAACGAGTTGTTCATCGAATACTTGGATCGTTTACGTCAAAATGGTTAGATCTACCATTTGCTTGGACGTGTAATTAATAAAAATTAGCAAACAAATGATATAGAATATTTATTTTATTTGTACGGACTTTTAAATTGATTAAGAAATAAATATCAAATAATAGGTTTTGAGCGATGTAAT
Organism: Apostasia shenzhenica; assembly: GCA_002786265.1. Taxonomy (NCBI): domain Eukaryota; kingdom Viridiplantae; phylum Streptophyta; class Magnoliopsida; order Asparagales; family Orchidaceae; genus Apostasia; species Apostasia shenzhenica. Next base: position 2,247,475 of record KZ451917.1, read on the forward strand.
TAGGATTCAAATAATACTAGTGGGATATTAATGATTAGTCATTTATCAGAAAAAAAAAAGTTGCATCAAGTCTTTATATTTAATTTTTTTAAAATTAGTCCTCTAATTTTAAAATATAAGCGAATATGTAACATCTCGTGATCCCAATATAGAGGTTTTGTCCGCCTTAGCTTTAGAAAACAACGTGACTTAAGTACTTCCTTGGAGGTCATTTATCCTAGTACTATTTTAATCTAAGTACGTTTAACTGCGAAATTTCCTAATATTAGTCTCACGATTTTGCCCTAAAAGGTAACTTTACTATTTAAGATCACATCATCTATTTATACAGCTCAAGATCTCCATTTACAATGTGGGGCAATTCATTTTTATTCCCCTCTTACCGCTCATTATTCAGCTTAGAAGCTTACCAAGATTTGTACTTTGACTCAGTAATTCCTTTCTCTTAGCATATCACCTGGCAATCTCTTCCTGTCCTCTTCAGTGACAGCCGTCATAGAAAAGATGACTTTTGGGGAAAAATCGAGAGGTTTATGATAGAAAATTCCATAGTCAAGCGTGCTTAGATTGGAGTAGTACTGGGATGGGTGGCTTCTTGGAATGTACTTAAGTCACGCAATTTTCTTAAAGCTAAAGCGGACAATACCCCTATATTTATATCACAGGATGTTACAATATGCTACTAAAGCCGATCTCCCACAGTACGATGTGGTTCAAGGACGAACCAGGTGGAAGCTGGTGAGCTTGTGATGCCTGTGACTGAAGAAGATAGAGAGTGATCATTGGTGATGTCCTAAGAAAAAAGAATCACTGAGGCAAAGTTTAATTCCTAGCAGGCTTCTAGACCATATAATGAGTGGTGAGAGGGACACATGAATGAATCATCCTACATCACAAATGGGAGAATCCTGAGTGTATAAATAGATAACGTGATCTTAAATAGTAGAAACGTCTTTTGAAGCAAGGCTGTGGAGTTAATAATGAAAAATTTCATAATTCAGTATGATTGGGTTAGTGTAATACTAGAATAGATAACCTCTTGGGAAGTATTTAAGTCACGTAGTTTTCTTAAAGTCAAAATAGATAATATTTTTATATTTGAATTACGAAATATTATAAAATAAGTCAAGTCTTACTTTTTATTACAAACATTAAATACTTAATGCAAAAAGGTCCTTAATCAGTTAATCTTAGAAATAATTGAAAGAAAGAGGATAGCTTTAAAATCATTTTGCATTGACTTTTCATGCCCACACAGAATAACTTATTTGCACATTCTTAAATTAAAGTCATTTTTAGTGAAAATATGAAGGACCTAACAGCACATAAATTTAAACTAGAAAGACTTATTTATAATTTAACTTAAAAAATAATGATTCTGATATGCATCTCAATGTTGAAATAGTTAAAAATAATTTATTTTAAATTTTACATAAATTTAATATAAAAATTTATTAATTTTTTACATTTAATATAATTTTAAGTTTTATTTTATATTTACATAAATTTTAATATAATTAATTTATTTTATTTTATATTCAGTACATATGATAAAATTTAGGGATAATTACTTACATGTCACACTATTTAGTTTTATTTATATTTTACTTATTCATTCTTAGTTAATTACGCTATGCACACTCAAAATATTACAAAATCTTACATACACATACTTGAGTTAAAAATTAATCAAAATTTATTTAAAAAAAATAATATTTTGTTAGTAAATTATTAAAATTATATTTTTTATCCTTAATGGTACATATTTTTCTCTTCCTCAATGCTACACTAAAGCGTTGATTTGTCCTAAAATTAATTCACATCGCGGATGTCTTCTTTCTTTGCCGCCACCTAAACATTAAGATTTTAGGATTTTCACTCAAACTATATTTAAGTATCCTTAAAATAATATGATGAACGACTCAGATTTTTTATAATCTAACTATAGTTAGGTTATTGAAAAATTATGATTACTCATTATAATAGAAATAAGTTAAAATGTGTGTATATAAAATTTTATAATGTTTTGAGTGTGCATAGCGTAATTAACTAAGAATAAATGAATAAGATATAAATAAAATTAAATAATGTGGTATGTAGATAATTATCTCTAAAATTTATTGCAATTTAATTATGTTATCATTCAGATTTTAAGATATTTTTTTTATCAAGTAAGATAAATTTAATTATTTTATATTTTAGTATTTTCTTCAAAATTTAATATTAAATTTATAATTTCATCAAAATTTTATATACAATACAAAATCTCTTTTTATATCCTTTGATCTTAACATTACAAGTCTCACTTAAATTAAAAATTATAATAATGTAAATTTAAATTTTATTTGTATTAAAAAAAATAAAAGGTCAAATCAGATATAACAAAAAATTATAAGAAATTTTTTTATATATTTAAAAATATATATAAATTTATTATTTAATAAAATAGAATAAAAATAAAAAATTTATATAATTGATGTTATTTAATAAAATAAAAATTTAATAATAATAATAATTATTATTATTATTGTAATGGTGTGAATTTAAATTTGAAATTTTTTAGTTATAAGCAAGATTCTTAAAAGAGAACCTCCATGCGCATATGTTTTTTTTGGGTAAGAAAAAAAAATGCGTATGTATAAATTGTAGAGACTTTATTGTAATTTATTTTTTTATTTAAATTGCGGCCAAATGGAGCCCTAATTTGCAATTGAGTGCACCTTTTCTACGCCGACGCCTCTCGTTCCCTTCTGTCTCTCTTTCTCTCTGTGGGCTTGAGTATCCGCCATTAGCGACCCTCTTCCGAGATCTCTAGCTTCTTCATTCCCCTGCATAAATCACAGATCCAGACGATCCGATGTCGCAACCGCCTAGATCTGCCATATGGACTGCTTTCTTCTTCCTCCTATTCCACCTCGCCTCCTTCCGGTCATCCCGTGGCTTCTATCTCCCCGGCAGCTACCCCCGCAAGCATGAGATCGGCGACTTCCTTTTCGCGAAGGTAAACTCTCTCACGTCTATTGAGACTGAAATCCCCTTCAGCTACTACTCTCTCCCCTTCTGCCTGCCTCCCGATGGCATTAAGGACTCCGCCGAGAACCTCGGAGAGCTCCTTATGGGCGATCGGATCGAGAATTCTCCCTACCGCTTTAGGATGTTCACCAACGAGTCCGACATCCTACTCTGCCGAACTGGACCTCTGTCCGACACCGACCTCGGCCTCCTCAAGAAGCGCATCGACGAGATGTACCAGGTTAATCTCATCCTCGACAACCTCCCCGCCATCCGCTACACTAACAAGGACGATCTCGTCCTCCGCTGGACCGGCTACCCAATCGGCGTCCGCGTCAGTGATTCCCACTTCATCTTCAACCACCTTAAGTTCACCGTCCTTGTCCACAAATATGAGGAGCCCGCCACTTTCGCCGCAGCCTCCGCGTCCTCGGCTGGCGCTGTCCCCGACGGTGGTGGTGCCCCCGGTTATATGGTTGTCGGCTTTGAGGTTGTGCCATGCAGCTACCAGCACGACGCTGAGTCAATCAAGAATCTCAAGATGTACAATACGTACCCGACCAAGATCCAATGCGACCCAACCACCGTGGCTATGGCGGTGAAGGAGAAGCAGCCGCTGGTTTTCACTTATGAGGTCTCCTTTGTCGAGAGCGACATCCGCTGGCCCTCGCGGTGGGACGCTTATCTGAAGATGGAGGGAGCAAAGGTGCATTGGTTCTCGATCCTCAACTCCCTTATGGTGATTGCATTCCTTGCGGGAATTGTTTTGGTGATTTTGCTGAGAACTGTTCGGAGAGACCTGACCCGGTACGAGGAATTGGACAAGGAGGCGCAAGCCCAGATGAATGAAGAACTCTCCGGGTGGAAGCTTGTCGTAGG
>KZ451917.1:2251375-2347136 GCA_002786265.1 Apostasia shenzhenica
TATGAGGTCTCCTTTGTCGAGAGCGACATCCGCTGGCCCTCGCGGTGGGACGCTTATCTGAAGATGGAGGGAGCAAAGGTGCATTGGTTCTCGATCCTCAACTCCCTTATGGTGATTGCATTCCTTGCGGGAATTGTTTTGGTGATTTTGCTGAGAACTGTTCGGAGAGACCTGACCCGGTACGAGGAATTGGACAAGGAGGATGTCGCTAATACGTCACAGTGTGATGATATGAAGGATAGCGTAGTCGCGTGTTTGGATCGGATAGGAAAGCTATTGTTCTGATGAATGACTCGTGACTGGTACTCGCTATCGTACGTCGCAGAAGCGCGCTCTAATCTCCGGAGCACCTCTCTAGTTCAAAGAACACAGAAATATGTAATTTGTCTCCTATTCGCAGAGCTACTTCTCTCAACGATATACATCGCGATATTAAGTGGATGCGTCCTCTCCTAGCTTGGTGTACAAATCTGCCTTACCGTGCTCGCTCTCCGTAATCTCCGGATTCCACACTCGAGTACTCGGTGATCCTCGTGCGTGCAGCGACTTATTGACAGTATATGTTCTCGTGCTCCTCGCTGACCCTCTATGGTGTGCGTGCCTCTTGCGCGGGTCACACTCTGCTCTCGCCTCTCTGCAGTTCCGACTCGCTCTGCGCGCGCTCTCACCATGGCCTTTGGCCACCACAGAACCATCTCACAGCTCGCAATCGCCGGAATCATTCGGTGAACATCGGCATTTAACACTAGAATACTCTCCTAATAAGGCGTGATCGTGCTGCTCTCGGTGTCTGTCGCGCGTGTTCCTTCTCGGTGTATCTTGTTTCTCGTGGCACTCTCCGGAGGACACGTCTCGGCTATCTATTTTCCTCTCATTCTCTTTCTTTGTTGTGTCGGAATAGGTCGAGCCCGTCGTTCCAAAGCGTGGTAGGTCAAGGTGTGCATCTCGCGCGAACTGCGGCCTACTATTCTCCGCGATTGTGTCTCGTCTCTCCTCTCTCGTTGGATATGCCACTTTACATAGTCGGGTTTTTGTCCCCTGCCATCATGTGCTGTGTACTTCCGGTCTTAACCCGGTGACCCGGTCCTCGCGTCACAAGGATTTTCCGCGGTAGCGCTCTTGTTGCCTCGTCACAAGAGGAGCTCCTCCCTTACCTGCGGTGACTCTCCACTGGCTCTAGAAACTAACTGACTCAATCCGTCCGCGTCGGATAGAATCTCCTTCTCCTCACAATACACCTCTACTCGGCGAGCTCTTGTGCTTGAGAGACTTCTCGCTCCTCTCGCGGCTCTGGCCCGGGCGGGATGGAGACTCTCGCGTTTTGTGCTCTCACTCCTTCAATGAGTGTCCTCTTCATGTTTGCGCATTCCTAATAGTCTATGTCCTCGTGGTGTGCATGTAGGCTCGTGTGCGGTGAGCTACCGCTTGTATCGGCAATTTTCTCTTATAATCAAGAATCGTTCTTAATTCCTTTCTAGTGAGACCAGTTTCTTTTCGTGGCGCGTCTCGGGAGCGGCAGTGAGTGGCGACCTACGGTGTGTACGTATCACGACACATAGTGAGAGCGATACATAGCGCCATAGTGACGCCCGCGTGCGGCTTGGGTCGCTTGCAGAGTGATTGGAGAGTGACACGTGGAGGGGATCTCCTGTGGTAGGGAAATCTCCATTCACTCTCAAGTTGCGTTCCGCCGCTTTTCTCAGGATCGCGCCTGAAAAGGCTCATTACTCAGTTCATGTCTCCTCTGACGTATAACCGCTCACCACTTATACCTCCTGTGCGTTGCTCTGTAGCACGTGCGTGCACCAGTGAGGATATTGGCTTTAGTGAAGGAGAACCGCGCCGATATTATAAGGGCCTCCGAGAGATACCTCTGGTAACCTCTCTTACCGGAAAGATGGTGTAGTTACAACAACGTCTTTTCCTCTCTTTATGGTTGTCGCGACCAACCTCACTGTGGAACCCCTTGTGCCACCCCACTCGTGTGTGCGCGCGCGACCAGTGTGGTTTTTCGCATTTACCACTGTACACACTATTGTTGGTGAACACGTGAATCTCGTCTCTCGCCTCAGTGGGTAGAGAGTGCGCGTATATATACTGTGAGGACTTGCCCTTAATACTCTTTCCCATCAGTTATCGTGGCGACAGCGTGCCGTGTGGAGCGCGAGCACGCTAATATCAATTCAATGCGGTTTCAATAGTGTGAGCAAACCTCTAATTTGTGTATCTTCCTCTATCTTCCCCCCCCCTCTCTTTTTTTGCGCTGAGGTATCACTGGTTCTCACCTACATGCACCTGTGTGTCGAGGATTGGAAGTGGTGGTGGAAATCATTCTTCTCATCTGGTTCTGTCGCGATCTATATCTTTCTCTACTCCGTCAACTACCTTGTTTTTGATCTGAGGAGTCTTAGCGGCCCTGTATCAGCTACTCTTTACCTTGGGTATTCACTCTTTATGGTTGTTACCATCATGCTTGCCACCGGCACAGTTGGCTTCCTTTCTTCCTTCTTGTTTGTGCACTACCTCTTCTCCTCAGTGAAGTTGGATTGAGCTGCTACCTCGTGGCGACACTCTTGACCAGCAAGTGATATCATCAATGCGGTTTTCATAGAGAAAGTTATCTTGTGTCATTATTCTTTCATGGTTGAAAAGTTTCCAAGTAGCTTTGGTTCACTCTCGTGCTGAGGAGATTAAAATAGGTAACATCTACCCTTATCTTTCTTTCCTGTAGTTTGAATGAAATGAATGCTGTTTCTTCATCTACTATATGAACCCACTTGATACTGATATTAAATCGTAATTTTTATTTTAAGTAGCCTTTGTATTTTTTATGTTAACCTACTCTTTCTGGTATTTCTTTATTATTGTTGTTATAAAATATCATTAAAGTGTTTTTTTTGTTATTAATCCCCACCATTGTAACTTGAAATATGGAAGGAATACTAATCATATCTTGGTTGTGATGGTTTCGTAGAGAATTTGTTGTGTGCTTTAAAGTTCACTTACGAATTATATAGTTGAGATGGATGAGTTGGTACACGAGAGTGAATTGCATCGTGTGATACATATAGACTATAAGATATATGTAGGGATATTTATGATGGTTTAACTGTACGCACCATTGACCTATGAAGGCCTTTTCGTGTGAGCGTGAAAGATCGATATCGTGATGTCAATGAGGGAAAAGAGAATAAAAATGCGTTGACTGTTAGAAAACTTTTTTATCTCCTTCTATAGCCAAAATATCCCTTTGCATTCAGTGGATGGTTGGACTTGTAAAATATCTTGGGGTTAGATTCAGGTCCCTGAGCTTGGGTCAACTTCCATGGATATGAAGTTTATGTCTTTCCATATGGTTCTTTGAGGTTGATTTGTCGTTTCGAATTTTCATATGTGAGATTAAAAGGATCTAAATTGCCCTTTGAAATTATTCAATGTTCTTCTATATTGATTTCAAACCTAAGCTGCGTGTTAGAATATAGAAGGATTGATAGTCATTGGCAGGTGTATTCCCTTGGGTTTTGATAGCTCAAGAAAGATGAAATATTAAAGGGAAAAAAAAAAAACACATTTGTGAAGAACTTTGAAATAGAGAAATCAATGGGAAGAAAGAGAATATTTCCTCTAATCTTAGATTGAGATGTTGCTGGCAAATGGAGCAGAAGTATGGAGGAATAGGCTTCATTACAGGGGGACAGTTTTTCACAACATTTCTTTGCTCACTACATTTAGGGCGGTGAATGATTTGAGTTCAAGTCGAGCCTAACACAACTCAAACTCTGTCTCATTGATTTATAGATCGGCTCGAAACTCAACCTCGTGACTCGAACTATTCGAGTTTGAGCTAGCACTACTCGATAGCTGGTCGATTTTGATTAGGCTCGCTCATGCCAGCTTAAAAAAAAATTAAGTTGGAGCAACCATGTCTAACAAACTCATCTAACATCACTCTATCAACTAAATCATATGTAGTTATATAAAAATAATAAACATTATATTACATATATATGGTGTATAATTTATTTTTTGATAAAGAAATCTGAGCCAAGTTCAATCTGAATTGATCTGTCCTCCGAACATGGATCAAATAAAATTACAAGCTGTTGATATTGCTACTGGCTTAATTAATTTATTTTTTTAATATTGTTTTCATCATCATAGTAATTGTATGCGTGTTAATATAATTTGTTCTGAATAACTTAAATTTTAATAAGAAGATTTTAGATAAATTTATAATCGGTTAAATTTGAACAGATCTTTTCGCAATTTGTCGTGTTTTGCTGTAATGGATTATTTTTTAGGGATTTTTATAAATATGTTGCCCAAATTTTGCTATATTATATTTTATATTTTAAAAAATAATAATGTGAAAAGAATTTGTATAGTATAATATATTAGGTCACTTAGGATTGATTTTATTTCGATATTTGTATTATTTGGATATTTATATATTTTTTAAATTATTATTTATTTGATTTAATATTACTGTATTAAAATGATAATTGAAACGTGGATCAATGCTTAATACGTGTGTTAATTAAATTGAAGACAAATATTTTTGTTTTTAATTATTAAGGTCTTTCAAGACGCAATTGGATTTATTCATGTCTTTTTTTTTTTTTGATGACACATAAATGTTACTGTTGAATTTTTGTAGTTTCAGATATTTTTGATGAAAATTGATCTGCAAAAGCTATTAAAATTTGATAGTTTTGATAATTTCAGTTGAGTTTCAGTCTAAATTTAGCTGAAATTATTGAAATTTATTTTTTTTCATAAAATAATTTCAATAAATATTATTAATAAATTTAATTTTGAATTTATAAAATTTAAATAATTTACAAAAAATTGAAATTGTCAAACTAGTAAAATTGTTGAAAGATATTCTCATTTTGTTATTGAAATTTAAATCGAAATATTGAGTTTTAAAATTATGGTCGATGGAATCATAGTTGCGATATTTTTTTATATTCTTTTTCTCTCAAAATATGCATTTTTTTTTTATTTTACGGTTTCAAATCTCAAACTTCCTGATTGTAGGCAAGCTTTCTCTTTATCGGAATAGGAGAAATTCTGTGATTGTGATATTACCTACTAATATTGTCGTTGTGGTGAGAAGTATGGTGAAGCTATTTATATTTTATATTCGTGCATTGTGGGGGTGATGAATGGATTTTATGGTTGTGTTACAGGGGTGAGAGTTTGGCTCGAAAATCGATAGTCGCTTAATATTTAGTTTGAATTGAGCTCGGCTTAAATTATTGAGCCGAGCCACGAGCTAAGGTCAGATCTGTTCAAATTGGCTTGATCTTTATTTTTTAAAAAATATTAATAATATATTTAATTATTTATTGTAATTATTTATTATTTTTATAAAAGTATATATTAATTGTGGTTAGGATGTCTGTTAGGTAATCTAAGTAGTAGGTATAATTAATTTAATTTAAATTTCAATAAAGTCATTTTAAAAAAAAAAAAAGCTGACTTGAAGAGTTTGAGTTTGCTCGATCAAAACTCGAGTCAGCTCGAACTAGAATTGAATTGATGCGAGTCGAGTTTAAGCCGTGCCTGGTTCGGCTCGAACTCGGATTGTTCTCACCCCTAGTTGTGTAATACATGTTAGTTTTAACCCGATATCTCAGTTATAGTAATCAGCCTTGTTTGTTTGCTAATCTGAGTTACAATGGTCAGAACTAAAATGTGTTATTTTAGAGCATTAATTTTACAATTTTTTATAATATTTTTTAGATGTTATTTAGAAATTATTTTAAAATATTAATAATTTTATAATTTTTATAATATTATTTAAATTTATCATAAAATTTAAAAATTATTTTTTAAATAATATGATATAATGTAACAATAATGTTGGTGACATATATGTAAATGTAACTTAATTTTATTAACATAATTTATTCTAAAATAATGGCCAAATTCATGAGTCCCAATTCTGCAAAAGCATAACATAATCTAGATTATTATTTTTAAAAATGATAAAATTTAAAAATATATTTAAAATAAAAAGAACATAAAATTAAAAAATATATTCAAACATCACTTGGCAGTCACTCTTTACTATTTTTGATTACGGGTCATCACATAATCTATTTAAAGGAATTAATTTTCTAAAAAAATAAGAAATTGTCTACTCAGGTCAACTCTAACCCAAACTACTTTGTTACCATACAAATCTAACTCATCAAACTTAATAAGTGGTTCAAACTGCAACTTGAATCTAGTTGATTATTGTTGGGTTGAACTGAGCATAGTATATAATACTCCTATTTTTATTGTTTACTCTTATATAAGTTTATATTTTACAATATGTATGTATATATATTATAAATACTTATTTTTATATTAAAATTTCAATTAATTTATAAAAAAATAATTTCTTTTTGTATTTTATTTTTAATAAATTTAATATTATTCTAAATTTGACTATGAAAAATACTTTAAAATGATGACTTTTATTGTAAATTGATTAGACCCAAAACTCGAGTTTCAACCCGAGAGGATTTGGATCGACTATGACCCGATCTGATATATTGAATTTGGATCCAGGTCAGAGTCGACCCAACCCAAACCTGATCTGTTGACAGGCCTAATTTCCTTGGTGATGATACATCTTGTTTGCATGATTATATCAAGTTACATATCTAGATTAACTTCTTGGTAACTATATATGGCAAGCATACATGGGTAAGAGCAACACAAAGGAGGCCTCGCGTAGCTATAAATAGAGGACAGCTTCTTCTTAGGAGACCCTAGTTTGGAATCAACTTGCACAACCAAGCAATAAAGTCATGTCTTGATCTTAACTGCGAGTAACTCCTCATCTAAGCTTCTGCGGATGACAAAGTTTGTCCTCTGCGAGATATGGAGTAAGCTCTAGTTTTTGTCCGTGCTAATTCCGCTGCTCAATTTGACTATGAGTGTTACCTCGTGATCTGCAAAGCGGCATCTGGAGCGTACACGCGGAGAGCAGCCCCAGTGACCAGATGAACGATCAAGGCGAAAGGCAGATAATCTCTCCGAAGGTGAAAACATCAAAACGAAGAGTCTCCAAGTCGAAGACGTGGAATGCCCCCCCTGCGCATCATTAAAAGAGGTATGGTCTACAACAGGCATCGTACATCCGTACCAGCATGGCCAGCAGCCTACAGGATAGGGGGACAGTCCTTGAAGCATCTATAAATTGTAACCCAACAGAGGAGAGGGGGCCTTTTTTCCTCCTTCTAAGGGCTCTTGATCTGTTTCAAGAACTTTTCTTATTACTTTTGTAATACTCTTTTTCAACTAGTGGAGCTCACTTTGAAGTCACCCAGAGTGTGTCGCTGTGGTTTTCCGTCCTACCGGTTTTCACGTCTAAAAGCAATCTATTTTTGTTATCAACAACGAGGAAGTCAGCTTTGCAGCTACTCGTCCTCAACATCATCATAACAGAGGATCTGCAACTATCAAGACGAAGATGATGCACCACTTTCTCTCCACTTTGCCCTATATAATCGTCTACTCAACTATCTAAGTGACTCAAATTACATACACAAGTTAGGTTCAAAAGAGCATAATTGGAGATTCTATAAGTTTATGTTCTCCTTTCCTTCCGTACAAACTCATAGAAGCAACCTCTCTTTATGATGACCTTGAAGGACATTCCTTTGAAATATTTCTCCTCATCTTGGGATTATTTATTCCTAATTTCCCTCAACTTAAAGGGTAATTATATGCTAAATTGTGGACTATAAGAAGCCGCATCAAACTGTTGTCAATTTTGGGTTAATCGACTAAAAGCTAGGGGATTATCGTACGATTACGTATTCAAGTTTTCGAATCTCATTGCTGAAACCCAAGCTTACTTATTAGACCCATTTGACTCGGAGCTCGATCGTTAAGAACTATAATAATTCAAATATAGACTGCTTGGAGCCGGGACTAGTTCTAATTGGTTTTGGGTCGCAGAATTAGTCCAACACAGTTTTCTGGATTCTGAATCCTTGAATCAGTCCGGAATCGAAACCTATCCGATTATTTTATTACAAAATAGTATTTTGGGGGGAGGGTCGGAACCAGACTTTCTTATGCTCGCAACACTGGCTTGTGTTTTGAATCTCGAACTCCTTCCACCTTTCGGTGAGAATTTTGATAAAATTTTAGAACCTGGCCTCTATATCTTCGAAGGACACGGTTTTGATGTGAGGCTATCGGAGATGCTGATATCAGCACTTGCTCGTCAACTCAATCTTCAGGCGTTTTCAACAATGCTTGGTTTAAACACTGTAAGATATATGAGCATTTTAAATTACAAATAAATGCTAATAATAAAATTCATTTATTATATTAAAATTTATAATTATATAAGTATATATGTGGAAATATTGTATTTTTTATATTAAATTTTGTGTATTTTATATTAAAATATCTACTAATTTTTTTTATTTTTAATTATGATGAGTAAGTAAGATTTTGCTTGGTACAAGTTTTTGCCAATTATTTACAATTTCATATTTATAGTTAAAATGTTACATATTGTCGTTCGCTTGGAACTGTGTTTTTAAAATATTTTAAATTATTTACAATTAAAAGAAAAATATTTATTTTAATATTATAATATATTATTTTAATATTAAAAATTACTTTAAATTTGAAATAATTTTTAAAATTTTACTAAAAATATATAAATTTTATTATTATATTATATAATAATAAAAAATAAATAAAAAGTGAAATAAATTAATTTTTTAAGATGAAAAATTTTGACATAAAATTAATTTTTAATATATAATATAAAATAATAGCAGTTATATATTCATATATATTTTTAAAATTTAATAATTTACATATTTAATATTTAAATTTTTAATATTACATATTAGTAATTAAAATTAATTAAAATTGATTAAAATTTTTATTACCTGTATATATTACGGTTTTGTAGTAAAAATATTATATGGAATATAACTTTTATATTATTTTAATAGTTACTATATAATATTACAAAGTTAATTAGAAAATATATAAAATAAATAAAATTCAGTGATATGTATGTAATTATTATTATAAAATAAATATATAATATTATGAAAATATATAATTACTATAAAATAAATATAAAATATTTTAAAAAAATTAGAGGAATTTAGCCGACTTTTTTAGGTGCAACTAAACCATATTAGTGACTTTTTCTTGCAGCAAAGCCTCGCATTTCGCTCATGGTGATTGCGCCGAGCCTATAGACGAAGGTAGAAGAACATCGCGTTCCTCTCTCTCTCTCTCTCTCTCTCTCTCTCTCTGTCTCTCTCTCTCTGTGGGCTTGGGATTCCGCCATTAGCGACCCTCTTCCCAGATCTGCAAGTTCCAATCCCGATCTCAAAGCCCTAGCTTCTTCATTCCTCTGCATAAATAACAGATCCAGACGATCCGATGTCGCAACCGCCCAGATCTGCCATATGGGTGGCTTTCTTCTTCCTTCTCTTCCACCTCGCCTCCTTCCCGTCATCCCATGGCTTCTATCTTCCCGGCAGCTACCCCTACAAGCACCAGATCGGCGACTACCTTTACGTGAAGGTAAACTCTCTCACGTCTATTGAGACCGAAATCCCCTTCGGCTATTACTCTCTCCCCTTCTGCCGGCCTCCTGATGGCATTAAGGACTCCGCCGAGAACCTCGGAGAGCTCCTTATGGGCGATCGGATCGAGAACTCTCCCTACCGCTTTAGGATGTTCACCAACGAGTCCGACATCCTACTCTGCCGAACCGACCCTCTGTCCGACAGCGACCTCGCCCTCCTCAAGAAGCGCATCGATGAGATGTACCAGGTTAATCTCATCCTCGACAATCTCCCCGCCATTCGCTACACTAACAAAGACGATCTCGTCCTCCGCTGGACTGGCTACCCAATCGGCGTCCGCGTCAGTGATTCCCACTTCATCTTCAACCACCTCAAGTTCACCGTCCTTGTCCATAAATATGAGGAGCCCGCCACTTTCGCCGCAGCCTCCGCGTCCTCGGCTGGCGCTGTCCCCGACGGTGGCGGTTCCCCCGGTTATATGGTGGTCGGCTTTGAGGTTGTGCCATGCAGCTACCAGCACGACGCTGAGTCGATCAAGAATCTCAAGATGTACAATAAGTACCCGACCAAGATCCAATGCGAACCAACAACCGTGGCTATGGCGGTGAAGGAGAAGCAGCCGCTGGTTTTCACGTATGAGGTCTCCTTTGTCGAGAGCGACATCCGCTGGCCCTCGCGGTGGGACGCTTATCTGAAGATGGAGGGAGCAAAGGTGCATTGGTTCTCGATCCTCAACTCCCTTATGGTGATTGCATTCCTTGCGGGAATTGTTTTGGTGATTTTGCTGAGAACTGTTCGGAGAGACCTGACCCGGTACGAGGAATTGGACAAGGAGGCGCAAGCCCAGATGAATGAAGAACTCTCCGGGTGGAAGCTTGTCGTAGGGGATGTATTCCGCGCGCCAAGCAATCCCACACTTCTCTGTGCGATGGTAGGGGATGGAGTACAAATTCTCGGAATGGCAGTGGTGACAATCTTGTTCGCTGCTCTCGGATTCATGTCACCGGCTTCTCGTGGAGCGCTTATTACAGGTATGTTCTTCTTCTACTTGGTGCTTGGAATTGCCGCTGGTTACGCTGCGGTGAGGCTTTGGAAAACCATTAAGTGCGGCGATCATTCGGGATGGATGTCCGTTTCATGGAGGGTTGCTTGCTTCTTCCCGGGTATTGCTTTTGTGATTCTGACAACTCTGAATTTTCTTCTTTGGGGTAGTCAAAGCACCGGCGCAATTCCCTTTTCTCTTTTCATCGTTTTGATTTTACTGTGGTTTTGCATCTCTGTCCCGCTGACCCTTGTGGGCGGTTACCTTGGCGCCAAATCTCCTTACCTGGAATTCCCTGTTAGAACTAATCAGATCCCTCGGGAAATCCCTCCTCAAAAATATCCATCTTGGTTGCTTGTCCTTGGTGCCGGGACATTGCCGTTTGGTACTCTGTTCATTGAGCTCTTCTTCATCATGTCAAGTTTGTGGATGGGTCGTGTCTACTACGTCTTCGGCTTTCTTTTCATCGTTTTAATCCTTCTAGTGGTTGTTTGCGCTGAGGTATCACTGGTTCTCACCTACATGCACCTGTGTGTCGAGGATTGGAAGTGGTGGTGGAAATCATTCTTCTCATCTGGTTCTGTCGCAATCTATATCTTTTTCTACTCAGTCAACTACCTTGTTTTTGATCTGAAGAGTCTTAGCGGCCCAGTATCTGCTACTCTCTACCTTGGGTATTCACTCTTTATGGTTGTTGCCATCATGCTTGCCACTGGCACTGTTGGCTTCCTCTCTTCCTTCTTGTTTGTGCACTATCTCTTTTCCTCAGTGAAGTTGGATTGAGCTGGCACTGTACCTACTCTTGATGAGCAAGCGATGTCTTCAATACAGATTTGATAGAAAAAATTGTCTTTTGTCATTATTCTTTCATGGTTGAAAAAATTTCCTTGTAGTTTTGGTTTACTATCGCGCCGAGGAGCTTAAGATAGGCAACGTCTACCATATTACTTTCCTGTAGCTTGAATGAAAATGAACGCTGGTTCTTCATCTGCTCTATGAACTTTGTACCCTCTGTAATTGTTATTTCAATTTACCCTTTCACGTATTCCTTTGCTATCATTGTTGTGAAGTGTTGTTCTAACTGTTTCTCTTGTTTGTTAATTTGCCATTAGCGGGAGTGATCGCCGTGTGATGTCCTAAGAGAAATGAATCACTGAGGCAAAGTGCGGCTCCTGATAGGCTTTTAGGCCGAATAATGTGTGGTGAGTGGGACACAAGAATGAATCGTCCCACATCGGAAATGGAGGGAGATCCTTAGCCGTATAAATAGCTAACGTCATCTCAAATTGTAGAGACGCCTTTTGGTGTAAAATCGAAGCCGAATAATGAGTGGTGAGAGGGGCACAGGAATGAATCGTCGCACATCGGAAAGGGAGGGAGATCCTAACCTGTATATATAGATAACGTGATCTCAAATAGTAGATGTGCCTTTTGGGGCAAAACCGTGAGGCTAATGATGGAAAACTCCATAGTTGAGCGTGCCTGGGCTAGAGTAGCACTGGGATGGATGACCTCCTTGGAAGTGCTCAAGTCATACAGTTTTTTTAAAGCCAAAACGCACAATACCTCTACAATGAAATCGCGGGATGTTACAGTAGAGGTTTTGTTTCTTTTTTTTTTTAAGTTCAAATATGAATAGTTGTTTTAGAATATAGCCTAGATGTAGGTATTGAGTTGGGTGAGTTAGCAAGTCACATTAGGTCCCTTCGAATGAGAAAAGTAGTCTGTATAATGAAACTGAAATTCTACGAATAAGTTTAGTATGCATGAAAGCCCTCTCCGAAAGGAAGGCATTAGTTGGAACAATAGGGACATCAGTTTAAGCTCCCCTAACCGATAAAAGGGGGTCAGCTATATTGAATTACGAATTTGAATCCCTTCCCTTTTCTTTCAAGAACTCGTGTAATTCTTGGCATCTACTTGGTCTCGGTCTACCATTTTAAATAGGACAGAAGCAAAAAAATTATTGGGTGAGGCTATTATGCCACCTCACCCATTAAGATTCCACGGGACGTCGCCGCGCAAGCAGGCGGGCCTCATGCATAATGCCACGTGTGCAACGATAAGAAAACACTGTTTCGGGTCATTTTCTTGTTATTCGCATTATTTTTTCATCTTTTTGTAAAATATTTTATTGTATAATATTTTTTACTTGAATTATATTCATATATAGTTTAAAAATTGAATACAAAGTAAAACAAGGTTCATAAAAAGTCAAAAATATAGTCATTGTTTTATTTTTGATTCTGTTCAAAAATATTTTTGACTTTATATGGATCTTATTTTATTTTTTATTTAGTTTTTTAAATTTTGCATATGAATATAAATCAAGCAAGAAATATTATGCAATAAAAAAATTTATGAAAAGATGAAAAAATAACATAAAATAGCAAAAAAATGACACGAAATAAAGTTTTCTTGCTGTTGCACACAGGCCATTGGGCATGATACCCGCCTACTTGAACGGCGCTATCCCATTGAGCGTTTAATGGATGAGGTTGTATAATGGCTAGGGGTGTGCATTCGGTTTGAGTGGTTGGTTTGGTGACCAAACAAAAAAAAAAGATTGGATTCGGTTTTAAATTTAATGAAATCAAACCAATCAAATTATATTATAAACCAAACCAAATCAACCAAATTATATTATAAACCAAACCAAACCAACCAAATAAATATCGGTTCGGTTTGGTTTGGTTAAAACCATATTTTTGGTCTGCAATCCTTTGATCTACAACGCAAGTCGTGCAACCCTAAATAATCTGAAACTTCTCGGTCGGTCAAATCAGCCTTCTTTCTCGCGAACTCATCTATGAGCGAACCCAAATCGGCAAATTGCCAACTGAACCGGCCCAATATAAATACATGGGTTATTCGGTTAATTCGGTCGGTTTGGTTTCCAAACATGTGAAATCGAACTCAAACCAATTAACCAAAATATTCAAAATATCAAACCATCACCAAACCGCTAGATTCTAAACCAAACCAAACCGTTAAATTTAAACGGTTCGGTTCGGTTTTTCAGTTTAAACCATAGTTTGCACACCCCTAATAATGGCCTTAATAATTTTTCATAAAAGCACTTGACCGGAGAGACTTCATCCGGTAGGGACTGTAAAAATAATATTTATTTCATATTTAATATAAATATAAATATTAGAATTAATTTTATTTTATATCTTATACTTTTTAATATTAAAATAAAAAATTTGTTATTAAATGTAAAAAATAAAATATTTTTTATTTATCAATTTAAAAAAAAAATTCAAACCAAATAAAACCTAAATTGAAATTCATATCTTCCAGTATGGATTTTTAGGTTGCTTGGTCATTTCATTCGGTTCCTTCTGTCACATTTCTAATGTGTAATATGAAAGGTCTAAAATGCCCTTTAAAATTATACATTTTTCTTCTTATGCCATTTTCTGACAATGTTCATCTCGATTAGGCATTCATAGTTGTATTTCCTTGGGTCTTGATAGCTAATGAAAAATTGAAATATCAAAGAAAAAAAAAAAGAAAGGGAAAAAAAATAACATGAGAAGAACTTAGAAATAGGGAAATCAACTGGTAGAAATAAAATAATTCCATCTAATCTTAGATCTGAGATGTTCGTAGCAATTGGAGCATTTTAGTCGTAAAATATCTGTAAAATTAGTATAGTCGAGCCGTAGATATTTGAATTGAATTGTGATTAGATCAGAGAAAATAAGACGTGAAGTCAATAGTGCGGAGATGGATCATATCCATCTTATTCATGAAAGCCTTTACGTAAATGTGCGAAGATTGAAGTTCTAGCATTAAAGAAAGACGAGGGAAGAACAATGTAACTCGAGTCATCGTTACTCATAACTCTGAATCACATGCTCTCTCGAATAATATTAATTTATGTAGACATGGATTCAATATAATTTGTTGTAATAAGTTGAATTTTGAAAAGTATATTTTAGATTAATTTACAATCAGCTGAAATTGAATTGATCTTACCACAATTTGTCGTGATAAAATTTTTTAGGCAAATCACACCCATGTTCCTGAGTCTAATGGTTATTATCACACAGGTTCACATTTTTTAAATTATAACATCGGGGTCCCTAGATTTAAAAAAATTATCATTTAGGTCTTTTTATTTATTTTTTTATTATTAAAAAATATTAAAATTATCATTATACCCTTACTCTCCCTCTCTACACCTGATCCGGCGGCCGCGCGGAGTGGCGCGGCGACTGCGCGCGACCGCGCGACTGTCGAATCTGGTAGAGATAGGGAGGGCAAGGGTATAATGGTAATTTTAATATTTTTTAATAATAAAAAATAAAAAAAGATCTAGATGATAATTTTTTAAAATCTAGGAACCCTGATGTTAATTTTAAAAATATGGACCTATGTGTAACATTTAAACTCAGGAACTTGGGTGTAATTTGCCCAAATTTTTTTTGTAGTGCATGACTTCTATTTAACAGTTTTCCTACTAAAAGATTCGAGTATGTTTTTTGAGTACCCAAACAATATGCGTATTTATTTTCTTTTAATTTTATAGAAATAATTCATTTTTTAAAAGTTTCGAAGTAAAAAATGCTTTATATATTAAATAACTGCTTAATATATTAATTAATTATAATTTAAGTTTTTATTTTACTTAATAATTAATTAGATTAGAATTTAATTTACTAAATGATTGAGTAAATTTAAATTTTAATTCATAATTTATTAATTTTTGAGGCTATGTAATATTGTAATGCGAGACTTCAAAGCATCATATGTAATTCTAAGTTACATTCTTTTTGAGTTTTGTTAAAGTAATTTTTAGTTACATTATGCGTAAATAACACACCTAAAAGTTTAGTGAGATTTAAGTTTTTAAATATTAGAGAAAATTACGCCCAGGTCTTTAAATTTAACGCTTAACATTGTGCAGGTTTACGTTTTTAAAATTATAAGTTTTAATAAATTATCACGCCTATGTAATTTATCGCGCTTATATAATGTCATCTTCTCTCTCCTCCCGATCCGACGCAAGCACGCGGGCCGCGGGGCCGCTGGCATTCCGGCTGCCTCGCAGCGTGCCCATTTTAAAATGGTATTTAAAAAAAATTATAAAAAAATAAAAAGGACTCATTTGATAATTTATTAAAACTCAAAAATTCCGATATTATAATTTTAAAAACGTGAACCTGCACAATATTAAATATTAAATTTAAGGATCTGAACATAATTTACCCTAAATATTATTTACTGTGATAAGATTAAAAAAGATATATAAATTTGAGAGAATTTAGGTGAATATTACGAAGAATTAGATGCAATATATGTAATTTTTGAATTACATTGGTGAAATATATAATTTTGTTAGAATTTTATCTAGCGTTTAGAAATCTTTTTCTATATAATGCTGAATAGTTCTTTGTATATATAAAAGTAATTTATTGTTAAATGATGATAAATTTTATGTGACATTTACTTATGCAAAAATCTCGATCAAACTATGCCAATCTTGAGTAAATCTATAAAGAGTTGGAACATGATATTTATGAACATTATAAAATATTCTATATTATAATTTTGTATACCAATTATATAAAGAGGCGAAAATATTTGCTCAAGACACCATATCTCATTTAATTGCGAATTCATGTTTAATGTCGATTTAGCAAATTTCAAATATTATTTAACATAATTTGAGCACAAGTTTTTTTCTACAATAACCAAATATATAAAATTTATTTTATTTGAGTA
Organism: Apostasia shenzhenica; assembly: GCA_002786265.1. NCBI lineage: Eukaryota > Viridiplantae > Streptophyta > Magnoliopsida > Asparagales > Orchidaceae > Apostasia > Apostasia shenzhenica. The sequence continues at coordinate 2,267,723 of KZ451917.1, forward strand.
AAATAACAATAAATAAATTATATTTAAAAATGAAATCTCTTTAAATACTTAAGTTTCCATAAATAAAGATATTTTAAAAAAAATTCAGCACCGGGTAAATTCATTTAATCTCTATTTGGCAAGCCAATTTCTTTATTTATCTCCAAATCAACAGTTCCTCTCAGTGTCAGTCTCAGTCTCATATCAAACACTCCTCGAAAATAATTTTATGGTTTGTTGTTATAAAAATTTCACTTTATTTTCATCTATTTTTATACATTTATTTGTTTATTTATTTATTTTATTGGTAGGAACTGTTTGGCATTATACTCCTATGTTTAGCAATTGTGGTTGCTGGCAGATCTCCCATCTACAATGTGGTACATTATGGAGCAGTAGGAGATATCAAGACAGATAACACCCCGGTTATTCATTTCTTCAGAATATATATATTAAGTTTTTTTTTTATTGATGAAAGCATTTTTTGCCGGTGAAAATTTCTTTAAAAAAATAATTACCATGTTATTTCTCGCATCCTCCTACAACTGATCTTCCCCGGCCGACAACCTCTCTATCTTTGCTCTTGTTCTTTTCTTCCACTGATCTCGAGCACCTCCTTTACGGCCAACAACATCTATTGTTAATAATGCGGTGGCACCCGCAACTCGCCGAAGAATGAGCGGAGAAGGATAGAGAGAAATTAGAGCAAAATAGTTGTTTTATGGCTTTATACCGTCTTTACATAAATAGAAGGACCTAAATGCAATATAGCTTGGGCATGGAGGAGTTTTTGAAATTTTAGGACCTGCTAAAGGAACCCAGATGCAATTCACCCTTTTTTTATTTATTAAATTTTGTAGACTTTACCATTTTTTTTCTTTTAAATTCATATATAATGCTGATTGAAATTTATTTATTTATTTATTTTATGAAGGCATTTCTGAAAGCCTGGGAAGCAGCCTGCTCTGATCCTAGAGATCCTATTCTCCTTGTGGATGCCAAGGGCGGAGGAATAAAGATTTATTTGTTAAGTAAAATTGTGTTTCAGGGTCCCTGTAAATCCAAAGTTAACTTTCAGGTAATTAATTTTTTCTTTCCACATTTTTTTAAATATTATTAACAGAAAATAGTTGCCATGGTAAACTAGGAAATTAAATATTTATTTATAAAAATCCGGTAAGGCAATAAATAACAATTGTTTTTTAAAAAAATCTACACTATGCAAATATTTCAATGAAATTTATGTGTTTTCCTTTAAAAGCATATTGATGTGCTGGCGGATTTTATTAATTATGTAATGAATTTTAAATGTAAATATATATATATATATATATATATATATAAATATATTTACATTTATGTATATACCATAAAATCATTATAAACAGCACCACAATTAGGGCCGTTAATGAGTTGAATTCAAGAAAATTGACTTCAACTTAAATTCAAAATTTTTAGGTTCGAGTTTGAGTCAAATCTAATTTATTTTATTTAATGTATAATTTTAATTTTTAAATTATATTCTTTATACCTTCATCTCCTTAATATATATTTTCTAAAGCATACATTTATACATGAAATATCTTAAATACATATAAACATATAAATATCAAGTTACGAATTGAATTAATTATTTTCAAGTGAGTTGACTTCGAGTCACGTTTATGTCAACTAAAATGCAAGCAACTTTTTTTCTTAAAAAAATACGAGCGAGCTTTGACTTCAAACAAAATGAACAACGCTAGCCATCACGATTAAGAATATTAAAAAGGCAAAATATTTTCACGTCATCCTCATGCAAATATATTATCATTAGCTTTAATAATTAGCTTAGGAGATATTTAATTTATTGTTATTTTAGTGTTATGTCATATAATATAGATGATAATTTCATAATTTTTAAAAAAATTATTTATAAATATTATTAAATTAAATAATTATTTTTCTATATAATATGACATAATATTAACGTAACATTAAATAAAACACGACATTAGATATTTTTGAAATATTTCAAATAGAAATTTATTTTTGGTAGTTTTGCAAATAAGAAGATTCATCTACTCATTATGTAAAAAAAAATATTTAATACATTTTGAATGAAATGCTAACCCTATGGTGAAGCCAAGCAGATAAGCGGAGGGCTCTTGGCACCAAACGAGCTGTGGACCCGACAATATGACACGTGGATCACGTTCATTGGTGTGACTGGGCTCAATGTATATGGCCGTGGGGTCATTAACGGCAGGGGTCCCATTTGGTGGGACTGCTTATCCAAAAGAGTAAGCTATTTAATTTAATTATGATATTATTCTATAATTAATTACCATATATTTACTAATCTTCGTTAATTAATTAATTAATTTTTTTAATTTTTTTTGGGCATATTCTCTGGCAACAGCAATGCGAAAACGCTCCATATGTAAGTACTTCATTTAAATGCATAAAAAATACTAGATTTGCTATATATTATATTATTGATCTATAATTTTTTAAATTTCCCTATAATTTTTGAATTATGACAGTTAATATACGTTACATATTAATTATTTTATTATTTTGAATTTTCTTTTAGCACCAATTATTGACAAGACTTCTCGTGTGTTGAGAGTCATTCTAGCTATCTACAATAATGTTGTGAAAATGAAACCAGACTGTCTGATCTGTTTGATTTGATCGTGAACTGGCATGTCCTCCTGTCTGGTTCAAAATCAGATCGGATGTTATATTTCATCAAACCATAATAAATGAAGCTATTTCTATAATATTTTTTGTTGGTCTATTTATTTGTAAGATTTAATTTAACAAGGTCAACATTAAACTTAAATAAAGATATTTTTTTATTGAAAATTGTGAATGATGTGAAATAAAATTAGTTATCAGAAAATGTGAGAAATATGATATAAAATTAGTTATTATGTTAAGGTATGTGAGAGATATGATATAATTTAGTTATTATTTTGATAATATGTGTAGGATGTGAAATAAAATTAATTTTTAATATTAAATTTTATATGTGATGTAATATGTCTGTTTAAAATTAAACTAGATTAATTTTTAAATTTCAAAAAAATAAGGCCTTAATGATTATAATAATTAATAGAATGAATAAATTAGCTATTTTTAATATTTGCTATTATTTTTATAGGTATTTTCATATCTATAATTTTTTTTTAAAAAATAACGATTTTTTGATTCGATCGATTCAATAATCGGTTCGATTGGTCAGACCGTGAACTAGACAGCAGGCTGGTTGGTAATCCGGTTCAGATTTACAGATAGATCTAACAACGAAGAATGTATACCTCAGACCTAAATGCAGCAGATCATATCAGATCTCAAAGGCCTAACATCGAACCAAACGCCCCCCTAAGAAAACTTGTGAAATTAATTAACAAAATGATTATTTCTCAAGAAAAGATCTTTAGATTACTGATAAATGCTGCATGATGATGATGATGATGATGATGATGATGATGATGATGATGATGATGATGAGTGGATGACAGAGCATGGAGTTCATGGGATGCGATGGGCTTCAGCTGAGTGGCTTCGTGATGATGAACAGCCCAGGGAAGCATTTGGTGATCTACAAGTCTGACGGCGCAGCACTGAGAGGCCTCACCATCAAATCCCCCAAGAACTCCCCCAACACTGATGGCATCCTCATCTCTGACTCCAGCCATGCCATCATCACCCAATCCACCATTGGAGTTGGTCTGCTCTTTAATTCCATGCTTTGATTTGATTCAAGTTCATATAGAAATTATACATGCATGCTGCATGCATATATATATATATACATATTATGTACGTATTTTCAGGGGACGATTGTATTGCTATCGGACCGAGAAGCTTCGATATCAATGTGAGCCATATAACTTGCGGACCCGGACACGGTATAAGGTTGGTGCCTTGGCATCTCGATTTTAAATTCTTCGATTATATGGTAGTTTTATCCAAATAAATGTCAGAATATAAAAATATTCCTAAGCCAATACCTATTAGCCAGTCAGTAATCAAATATAATATTAGTGCCAAAAGTTTCAATTATCTCTGGCCTAAGTTTAAAATGAAAAGAAGTTTGCGTGTAACCTGGCGTCTGAGAATATAAAAATATTACTGGGCCATTACCTGTTAGCTTCAAGGAGAGATGATAACTTATCTTGATTTGTAAGAAGATGATCTAATAATAAGAAGGCTATGTTTATATGCTTGAGATAATAGCAAGTTTTTATTATTTGAGGTATTTTTCGAGTTAGTTTACATAACAACAACAACAACAACAACCAAGCCTTAATCCCACTAGGTGGGGTCGGCTACATGAATCCTTTGTTTCCATTGCGCTCTATCAGTTACCAAATTCTTATCTAAGTTTAAGTAACTAAGATCACTCCTTATAATTTCTTGCCACGTCTTCTTTGGTCTCCCTCTTCCTCTTTCTACATGGGCAAAATCCAGTAACTCAAATTTTCTAACTGGAGCTTCAATTGGCCTACGATTTAGATGTCCAAACCATCAAAGCCGACTTTCTCTAAGTTTATCCTCAATTGGTGCAACACCAACTTTCTTTCGAGTTAGTTTACATATTTTTTTTAAAAATCTTTTTTAAGTTTCATTTTGCTTTAAAGAATTCGAGTTCATTGACTGCATCAATGTGTAGCATTGGGAGCCTTGGAAGAGATGGAGCTGAAGACAATGTTGAGCAGATTCGTATCTCTGATTCCTACATTTTCAATACTTTTACGGGTGTGCGAATCAAGACCTGGCAGGTAATTTATATGAAGAGTAATGCAATGTAGTGGCTGAATTACGAATGACTACTCAGAATTCCTTTAAGTTTACTTATTGGATGTTATATATATGAGAGTTCAAATTTTTAATTGTACTAATTAGAACTCGTAACAAAAAATTGACGTTATTGCGTAGGGACATGTCGGTTCGCTTAGTTTGAGATACGTCTTATATTTGTATTGGGTTGGTTTTGGTTAACATGCTAATCGATCTTTTTATATAAATAATTTTTTTTTTGATGAGAGATTATGTTTTTTCTAGCTACTACAGCTTGAAATTTATACTCGTCATATTTGCATACTGAGGCATATCATTGATTTATAATTGACGCGACGTCTTCTTTGACATTAGTTTTGGCCAACGATTTCATGTGCCAGATATAACAGCTTTTTGGAGGGGGGGGGGGGGTTTCAGTAGAGAAGATGAATGCAGAGAACAGAGTTTATACTTTTAAGAATAAATTTGTTGTAAAAACTTCACGAGAAGCCAAGGAAACTCCATCTAAGACAAGTAATAATCTTGTCAAATAATTCACATGATTTTTTTATCACTAACTTTGATTACAACAAAGAAGAGCAAATTTGCGGATAATACTCTTTTATGGAGCGTTCTTCCATTAACTTCTCGATGTTAGAAATATTCTCGAGCCTCAAGCAGAGAAGATGAATGCAGAGAACAAAGTTTATACTTTTAAAAATAATTTTGTTGTAAAACTTCACGAGAAGCCAAGGAAACTCCGTCTAAGACAAGTAATAGTCTTGTCAAATAATCCACATGATCTTTTTATCACTAACTTTGATTACAACAAAGAAGAGCAAATTTGCGGATAATACTCTTTTATGGAGCGTTCTTCCGTTAACTTCTCGATGTTAGAAAAATTCTCGAGCCTCAAGGAGGGACTTTGCGGTATCGATAAGTAAAGTCATTGAGGTATGGATTGAGAATGAGCTCGAAGAAGTAGATTTATTAGGTATTCTCAATTTGATTCTTGGTCAGTCAGATTCAACAGAAGTTAGTTTTATAATAATTTAAAATAAAAATGAGAACATTTAATTGATTCTATATATAACTACTTGTGAGATTCAATATTTCTGAAATTATGAAAATATATTATTATAGTTGCAATTTTTTTTTTTTTTTTTTTTTTGTGTATGCAGGGTGGGGCAGGCTATGCCAAGTTCATCTACTATGAGAACATCAACTTCACATCAGTGAAGGGAGGCATCATTGTTATAGACCAATATTACTGCCCTAACTTAGGTTGCACTAATAAGGTAAACTGTATAATTTCATTATTTTACTAGAAAATTTTCATCAAAATTTGGAATTTGGGTTCATGATTTAATTCTAAAAAAATTTATATTTGTCGTCTCCAAAAATTTATTATTTTCAAGAGTCACCCCAAAGTCTATTATTTTCAAGACAGTACCTCTTATTTTAAGGTAAATTTACAGATAGTACCCTGACTTTAAAATTAGATAGGGGCGTTGTATGAAAATAATAAATTTTAGATATACCGCTTAAAAATAATGAATATTTGGGAGTGACAGATGTAAAAACCCCTTAATTCTATTAGTGGTAGAAGTTTTTGATTCTTTTATTAATGAAATTGTGCATGAATAAGTTTTTTATGGAAGAGTAAATTGCATCTCGGGCCCCTGAGATTGGACAGCATTGCAAATAGGTCTAAATTTTTTAAAATTCTTGATTTATATCCCTCATATGAGGGTTTTGAGTTGCTGTAAGGTCTTAACAATGACAGAGTTATTTAAGTGAAAAGAATTATTTTTTTTTTATCAAATTGTTATTAGTTTTAAACCAATGATAGGGGACGATTCAACAAAAAAAAGGAGGAAAGAAGTTAAATTTTGTCCTCAAAAAGCAAAAATTTTAAAATTTTTTACTGATGTACTTGATTTTCATTCAAAAGGATCTAACTAAAAGGTGAGAATCAACCTCAGGGACTTGAAAGCAATGCAAATGCTATATGAGAAATTTAAATTGAGGATTTTAAAAAGTAGTGACATATTTACAATTCTCACTCGACCTCAAAAATCCAAATGCAATTTACTTCTTATGCAATCGCATCACATGAGAACTACTTCTCAGTGTTTTTATTTTGATGTAACAGTCTTCTTAATGACTTGTTTTGATGAATAATGTAGACAGAAAATGTGGCGATAAGCGACGTGTCATACACAAACCTGCGGGGGAGTTCGACAACTGATGTGGCGATAAGCCTGGCATGCAGTTCGAGCGTTCCATGCCGCGGCATTACCATGAACCAAGTGAGTTTGGGCCCCGAGGGACAAGGGAGCCCTGTCCATTCTTATTGCATCAATGCTCAAGGAAGTGTGGAGGGGCATGTTAGCCCTGATGTTGCATGCCTCAAGCTCTAGCATGGCATTTTGGTAATTATTGGGCAGCTAAATGTTGTTTCTCAAAAATATGAGATTTGTTAAATAAAAACCATAGAAATGCAATAATGTGATTGGATGATTATGTTAAATTTTTTTTTGGCCAAATTGCATTTGGGATCTTGAGATTGAAAGGGCATTACAAATTGGTATTAATTTTTTAAAAATCTCTTTTTAGGTCTCTGAAACTATAAAAGCACTCTCATTTCATTCTGATTAAGACATAAATATTAATTTTTTATTATTATATTGAAAAATTATTGACAATTATTAATTTTTTTAAGATATAATTTTAAAAATTTAATAGTTATATTTTAAATTTTTATTAAATTTGTTGCTGTGAGAACAGACTTCCACAGATGTATGTTTTCATTTCGAGCAATCCAATATCTAAATTTAACAAAGAACTCAAAATATGACATTATTTAAAGAAAAAGTAATTTAGTTTGACGATATCTTTAAATAATTTTTTTTAAAATAATAAAATTATTATTTAAAAAATAATATAATATTAAATTAACATCAAACTAAACACCTCTAAGCTTTTTCTCTTGTTTTGCATATTTAAATTTGGGGCATTTACACTTTTTATCAAGGAGACATTTGATTCAACAATGTATATCTCGATATTATATCATTTTATATAAATTAAAATATTATTTATTTAATTTAATAATATGTATAAATAATTTTATAAAAAATTATAAAATTATCATAAAAAAATAATTATTCATGCAATAGGTGAAATGAGAATAAGTACTATATATAAGTTTATATTACAAAAATTGCAAAGATACACGACTAATTATTATGCTCAGAAAATATATAAGAATACTATTTTTTATTATTTTAAATTGAATTGAGTACAACTTATTTTAATTTTGAGCTTGATTGTAATTATAGTTTCAAAAAAATAATGATTAATGACAAATAAAATATAGTATCCATGTAATATATATTTGATTTTTCTAAATTTTTAATTTTAGTAATATTTGATGTTAATTCTATAATTGAAGTATTAAATAATTTTTATGCATGCCTTTTAGTTTTTATCACTACATATTTACCGACATTCATTTATTTTCTCGTATGCTCTAACAATCTTTAGCAGAGTGGGTGTAATAGTAAGAATTTTTTTTGCGTTCGGATGTTTGAATGTTCGAGTGCCCAACATTACCATTGAGCCCCATATAGTGCTGAGGTGGTGGGCTTTGATTGGGCGCTTGAATATTCGGAAGCTCGAACTTAAAAAATTGCTCGTAATAGTTATTTTTATATTAAAAAAAATTACAGTGTCCCTTTCAAAAAATTATTATTTTCAATTGACACCTCCAAAATCTATTATTTTCATGCAGCACTCCTATCTAACTTCAAAAGTAGGTGCTGCTTATAAATTCACCCTAAAATGAGGGGTGCTGACTGAAAATAATGAATTTTGGGAGTATCGCTCGAAAATAATAAATTTTTTGGGTTAGAGATATAAATTAAAAAAAATGTTTCTGTTCACAAACTCATCAATCACAGATGCCATGTGCAGGCCGGGATCTCAAGAAAAATTAGGCACATAGAAAATCTCTATGGCAGAGTGGCATTTTTTTTTCAGTCTCTTTTGGCCATAAAAATTCTAGAATTATATTAATATATATATATATATAACGAAAAATAAATTTAATTACTTATATTAAAGAATATTTAGAATAGATGATGTAATGAATTTGTTTTTCATATGATTAAGATTTATTAATATAATTAATGATTTGAGAAACTTGAGAAAAAAAAATTTACTAATTTTGAGCTTGTGAATTTTTCTATATAGTTTGCCAAAAAAAAATTCTAAGATAAATTACGATTATAAAAGTCATAGATTTCAACGAGTTCTCTAGATCTAATTAAGAGATCACTTATTACCTATAAAGTTAAGATGAAAAAAAGAAAAAAATGCGAGTCGTTTTATAAAAGTCGAATAAAAAGAAAATTATATTGAGGATATATGTCGCATATTTGAGGGTGAATCGAGTGAAGAGAAAATGACGAGTAATGAGCTTGCTCTTCTCACTAGAAGATAATTAATAAGCAAGAAACTACGAGAAGATAAACATAAAAAGCTCGATCACATGCAGTCGGGAATATCTCCTTACAGAGAAGACAATTAAAGAAAAATAAAATGAGCACCATGTAGGCCACACGAAGTGCCTTAGACACTTTCTCGACAAGTGGAGATGAGTTTATTAAAAAAAAGTAGGTTATAAATGAGTCTAGTTCGAGTGAAATTACAGCCAGCTAGATCTCAAAATTTTCAAATTTAGCTCGAATTTTTTTATATTTCTTAATAAAGTAAGCTACGCACTGACTAGCTTTTATTTTCAAAGAGAATGAGCCTTAGCAAGAGACTATTGCGGACTATATATCACACAAATAAGTACCAATTGAGCTTCTAAAGAAGTAGCAGTATATCAAGAGGGACGCACAAATTGCACGACTTCATATGGAGCACACAATTTTTGGAGTATTAAAATTAAAGGAATTTTTTAATATATAAAAAATATTATATGTATTATGTATGAATGTATATGATGACATTAAGATATTTTATTTATAAATTTTTTTTTTAATGTAATGGAACAGCTAAGACTTTTAGTTTTGTTTGAAAATTATATTGAATTTTTGGTAAGATTGTATTAATAAAAATTTCAAGCCGACATGAGATCAAACTGAGATAACTTTAGATTAAATCGATTAAAAAATTAAAAAAATTATATATATATATATATATATATAAATATTTAATCAGATTTAGTATATTAGTTTTTTGTAATAACAACAACAACCAAGCCTTAATCCCACTAGGTGGGGTCGGCTACATGAATCCTTTGTTTCCATTGCGCTCTATCAGTTACCAAATTCTTATCTAAATTTAAGTAACTAAGATCACTCCTTATAGTTTCTTGCCATGTCTTCTTTGGTCTCCCTCTTCCTCTTTGTACATGGGCAAAATCCAGTAACTCAATTTTTCTAACTGGAGCTTCAATTGGCCTGCGATTTAGATGTCCAAACCATCGAAGCCGACTTTCTCTAAGTTTATCCTCAATTGGTGCAACACCAACTTTCTTTCGGATATACTCATTTCTCATTCTATCCTTTCGTGTATATCCACACATCCACCTTAACATCCTCATTTCTGTATTTATAATAATATAATAAAATTCTTTATTTATTTTTTATTTTTATTTTTAAACAATAGATCAAATAAATAATTATAGTTTAAGCTAATTGAATAAATAAATACATTTGTACATAATATTAGAATAAAAGATTAAAAATTAATAAAACATCAGATCGACTTTAATTTGAATTGAGCTCGAATCAATAACAAATGAGCCAAATCTAATTCGAATAAAAATCAGATCAAATTTTTCTAATTTACTCTTTAAATTGAATCAAAATTAAATTAATTTTTTTTAATTCAATCGTATATTAAGCTAAAATTGGCTCGATATCGGATAGTTAGAGGAGCAAAGTTGTAGCATGATGCTGGCGTAATTTTGCACATCTTTCAAGAGCACGTGAAATTGAGATTTCCGTATGGCAGCTGGCAATGAACAGCTGGCAAAAATTATTCAACATCTATGATAATCCATATCAGAAGATGCACAAACCCAATTAGCGCACGATATGTGGATGAAATTGAATCATACGTGCTGATGTGTCATGCATTAATTGGCTTGTGCATCGTATTTCGGTATACGCAAAAATTTCTTATAAAGGTGAAAGCCTGCGTGTCTGCCAGATTTACATTTAACGTATTTGAGCGTGACGTTAAAATTATCTCAACCTAATCGCTACTAAACAAGGGTGGTAATTCGGAATAATAGATTAACTTGGAGTCAAATTAAATTTTTAAAAATTATTTATATATATATATATATATATATATTTTCAATTATATATAAAATTATTATTTTTTTATTTTATAATTTAACACTCACATATTTTTAAAAAGTAATATATTTATTTATTTTTTCAAAATTTTTGAAAGATTTTTGTTTTCTTAATTATAATTGTTTAGATGCTTATTAGCAATGACATGTATATGCAGAATATTATAAATATATTTTTAAATATATGTATGCTATTAATGTTTTTTAAAAAAAATTAGGGAATTAAATTGTAAAATAAAAAAATAAAAAATTTAATATGTAATTAAAGAAGAATTAAGAGGTTACCGAAATCTCACCCATTTATTAAATAACTATCAAGTCCCCATACTGACTTATTTAATAAATATGTTAATTAACCTAACCTGCTGACGCATTTATCATAAATTTTGAGTTTTAAAATTTTAATAAATTCAATTTTTTGTGCTATTGAATTAAACTATATTATGAGGTATACATCCAGTGATTAATTTAAAATTTGATATTACAATAATAATAATAATAATAATGATAAACTAAGCTTTTATTCTTACTAATTGGGTCAATTACATAAATGTTTTATTTTTATTGTCAATTTACTTGAAATATATAATATATACATAATATTTTCAAGTGTACATAAAAATCATAAGATATTTTAGTTTATATAAAAAAATTTAAATATAAATACATGTAAAAATAACTAATAGCTTACTATAATTCACCTATAATTATATTTTAATCTATACTTATAAAAAATTTCAATTAAGTCTTTAATTAAAGTTGTAAAGAGTCATTAGGTTCTTATTTTGATTTACTTTTAATCTATATTTTAAAATTTAAAAATCTAAGTGAATGAAATAAAAAATATTATAAATGAAAGATGTTAAAAAAATGTAGATTACTATAAATAAACTATAGAGATTAAGGACTTGCCGGTAATTTACACTTTAATATCATATACCTATAAGCATATGATATGTATAACAAATAATTGAATTAAAAAATGACTTATTTCTATAAAATCTTATAAAATCTTATGAAACATTATAAAATCTTACATACACATATTTTAACTTATTTAAAAATAATGAGTAATTATAATTTTTCAATAACCTAATTATAGTTAGATTATAAAAAATCTGGGCCGTTTATCATATTATTTTAAAGATATTTAAATATATTTTGAGTAAAAATCTTAAAATATTAATGTTTAGGTGACGGCAAAGGAAGAAGACATTCACGACGTGAATTGATTTTAGGACAAATCAATGCTTTAGTGTAGTATTGAGGAAGAGAAAAAAATATATACCATTAATAGTAAAAATATAATTTTAATAATTTACTAACAGAATATTTTTTTTCAAATAGATTTTGATTAAGTTTTAACTCAAATATATGTATGTAAGATTTTATAATGTTTTGAGTGTGTATAGCATAATTAACTAAGAATAGATGGGTAAGACATAAATAAAACTAAATTATGTGGTATGTAGTTAATTATCCTATCATATTTTAATTGAAAAAAAAATTAATTTTAAATTAAATTTAACTCGATCCAAGCAATAATGGGTCACAACATTAATTCATTGGCGCTCCAATTATTTACTATCATTAAATTAATTCTCCTCCAATAAAAACACTACGCATAATCGCGTGAGTGGAGCTCTAGTTGATAACTGCGCGGCTGGAAGTTGAAGCGAGTCAAAGTCCGAGCCCAACTGCGCAAAATTTAAACTGTGATTATTAATTCGGATAAATTGCATATAGGTTCCTATTGATTATATTTTATTATATTTTAGTCCTCCAGATTTATTAATTAGTTTTCAACTAGATCCTCCATAAGTTTACTCGATAATTGCAAATGAAATTACATTAATACCCTTAAAGGTTGGGGTGTGAATAGGGCTGATAACGAGTCAAGTCAGAGTGAGTTTGACTCAACTCAAACTCAAAAATTTTGAGTTTGAATCGAGTTAAATAAAATGAAATCAATTTTGAGTTGATTTTTCAGTTGAATCGAGCTTAATTTTTAATCTTATTTTATGATTTAAAATTTATTTTACATATAATATATATTATATGTTATTTTTTAAGTTAAATTTGTATGTAGTATATATTTAATTATATATTTATTTTTAATATATACTTTAAATCTCTTCAATTTATATTTTATATAACATATTCATATATATAATATATTAAAATACATATACAATTTTTACATTCGTGTAATTGTACAGATATTTAGATGATTATTAGTTGAATTAATTTTTTTTCGAGCAATTAACTGTAAGTTATAAGAAAATCAAGTTGAATTCAAGCCAAGTAAAATAAGAGCGAGTTTTAAATTAAGTTATGAATTTCGGGTATTTTGCTTACCCTGATCACTGGACCCAAGTGGAACCCGACCTGAAAATTATATAGTCTGATTAGGTTCAGTTAAATTTTTTAACCCTTTTATTAAATGGGTCGTTATTGGGTCTACATATGAGAAGGTTCTGTTCTATGAATGAATCAAGCTAGTGGGTTGACCTGAAAAGACCAATTTATTTATTAATGAACTTGTGGAAGTTGGGTCGGATTTGAATCTTAATTTTTACCCATTGGTTAATTAGATTGTGCTCAGATTGAGCTAGCCCGGATGAACTGGATTTGGGTTTGACTCGAACCCAATCTAGTAACCCGTTCTCCCATTCTACTTGAAGGAGAAAGCTCAAAAAATAATTTTTTAAAAAAATATTTTTGATAAATAGATATTATTTTTAGAAGTAAAAAATTATATATTTGAACTAATACGACACCTTTTAAATAACTAAGAATAGACGTTGAACCAAAATCTTTTAAAGTTTTTGCAACAACTTTAACGGTATAATAAATAAAATTTATATACTATAAATTCGAGTAAACTCAAAATTAAATAATTTTTTGAGTCATGATAATGAGTTAAAACTTGGTTGAAAATAATTTAATTAAAAATAAGATTATAATGCATTCCAAATTTGGATAATTTATTACTAGGGGGCCTCCATGTGCATAGGAAAAATAGTAATATTTAACTCATAAAATAAATAAAATTAAATTTTATGTAATTTGTATAAAGATGTAAAATAAAATAAAATTTTTTATATCAAAATTTATATAAAATATGAAACAAAAATATTTTTATTGTTAAAAATTAATATTAGATGCGATGAATATGATATCCGATTGATCTGATTGTTGCTTGAATTTAGATTCATGGATTCTTTTAGGGTTTTTTTTTTCGGGTAATGTTGTTGATGGTCGGAAGAAGAAGAGTTTGAATTCACTCGAGAAGATGGAGGTCCTTGTGTTGGAGTGTCTCGAAGTTTCTAAAAAGAATATTGAGGGGGCGAAAAGACCTAGATATAAAATGAAATTAAAAAAGATTGAGAAAAGGATTCTATTTTTTTAAAAAAGGACTTAAGTGAAAGATGGGCTAAACTTCATGGGCCCCAAGTTAAGTTATTTACCCTTCACATTAATTTAACAATTTATCTAAATCCATATTTAAATCCGAATAAAAATAAAAAAAATTTCAACTATAGGGTGCTGTTAGCTCGATTTTGTTTGGCTTGAAGATCAAAATCAGGATCAAAATGGTATTAATTTAAAATAATAATAATAATAAATAAAATTTATTAAAATTATTATACATAAATGTTAATATAAAAATATTATTTTATTTCATATATTCAATAATTTTTAATAAAAATATTAATTTTATTTAACATCCTAAACTAAAATACTAGAATCAAGTATTTTGATCTAAAATATAAAATAAAGTTGATATTTTTACTGAAAATTACTAAGTATATGAAATAAAATAATATTTTTTATATTAAAATTTATATAAAATAATTAAAAAAATTATTTATTTATTATTATGATTTTTTAAACTAATATTATTTTAGTTGTTATACCAAACAGGATCTCAGTACTCTGGACTTAAATTTTGTTAGTACTGTTATTCCATTTAAATTTAATTTAATTTTTTTATGTTTTAAAGTCAATTTATTCAAAATAAAATTTATTAATTCTTAGTATTATTTAATATTTAAATAATAACACATATTTAAATTTTTTTAATATATATTTAAAAAAATTTTATGTAAATTTTGTGAAGAAAATATGTGTAGTATAATATTAAAAAATTTGCCCTTATTATTATTAGCTTAGCAGCAAACTGTTGGTTCTTTCTCTTTTCTGGGACCTTCAGTAACTGCCACATGATTCCGTCTTTTTCTGTATTTAGAGCTTTGAAGAGCCTCCCCTGCTCTCCGGGGAGCTGCTCCGGCCCCCTGGTGAAAATATAGCAGAGACGCCAAAAGAAAAGCAGGGGAATAAGGAGAACTCGGAGAGAAAGAGAGACAAAGTGGAGGAAGTGGATGCATCATTTGGAATCTCCCTCCAGCCCCTACTCTGTTTTCTATCTGCCGCTACCATGGCATTTGTAGTTTTCTCTCCTCCCTCCCACAAGCGAGGAGGCATGGCGCCGCCATCCAGCCCATTTCCTCCAATACAGCTCTTCTGCTTCGATTTGCTTCTTTTCTTTCTTTTTCCATCTCTCAGCAATGGCAGACTCCAGCCCTGGCTCGCTCCTTCTTCGCCACTTCTCCATCCTGACGTTCAACCCATTTCTTCTCCTCCCATGCTCGTGGCTCCATCTCCTACAGGTACTCCGTGATATTCCGTTCTGATAATGGGTTTTCTTTCTCTGATCCTTTTACTTCATCGCGTCACAAAACGATCGCCCATTTGATGGTTTTACTTCCTTTTCCTATGCTTCAGCTCTCCTAATCATGCTTTCTCCTTTTGACCAAGAGAATAGTTTTGATTTTCGTACAAAAACTAATTTCGGTACGTTTTTTTTTCCAACATCTGACGTTTTCCGGTTGCAGTGATGCAGATTGCAGTGGCGGTCAGGCACCACCATTTGAACAAAGATTTGATAATCGCCCTCTCCCTTGCCACTACTGCCATTACTGTGATAATCTGCACCATTTTTGCCTGGATTTTCTGGCGAAGAAATCGCCGAGATCCTGGTTCAAAAGACGCCCAAAGCTACGGTAACCTCCATTCTTCTATTAGAACTTAGATCTAATTCAACTGGTTTTCACCTTTCTGGGGTTTTTTTGCAATTATTGTAAGGTGTAGAATATGCTTCTAATGGGCTTCCTTCGGGTCCATTGAGCAAGTTCAATTCATTCAGGATGATGAACAAGAAACCATTGGTTCCAATGATCGAATACTCATCTTTGGTGTCAGCCACCGACAGTTTCAGTGAGAACAATATCTTGGCGAATGAGGGCCTGGGATGTGTCTATAAGTCTTGCTTATATGGCAGAGTTCTTGCAGCAGTAAAGAAATTAGATGGCAATGGGCAAGAGTTTGAGAGAAATTTTGATGTAAATTGTTCTCATGTAGCTCTAGTTTTTAATAACTACTTTTATTTTTTGACTTCTAAGCTTTATTTTTTTTTGGCATCTGCAGAATGAATTGGATTTGTTGGGAAAAATAAGGCATCCTAATATTGTATCAGTTTTGGGTTATTGCATTCATGGGGAGTCAAGATTTCTTGTTTATGAGCTGCTGCAAAATGGTTCCTTGGAAGAACAATTGCATGGTAATTTTCACTTTGTGACTGTGGACTTGTGAATCGTTTTGCATCAGTTTAACATGTTCAATAGAGCCTGTGCTGCTCAATCTAACTTATCGACGTTCTAATTCCTTTAATTAACCTAAATGTTATACTTTTGTGATCATTCTGTTTTATGTTTCAGGGCCATCATATGGCGCAGCTTTAACTTGGCACTTACGAATGAAAATCGCACTAGATGCTGCAAGGTTAGCGTTCGATTATCATTCCGTCACAACCTCATTCTGCAAGCATTTCTTCTTTAAACTAATTGCAGAGTTGTGATCTTCACTTTAATTTGACGCAGAGGACTGGAGTATCTTCATGAGCACTGCTATCCTCCAGTGATTCATAGGGATCTAAAATCATCTAATATTCTCTTGGACACTGAATTTAATGCAAAGGTTTCTTTTCTGGGTCCTCAGAATCTAGTGTGATAACATCTTAAGTGATCATTAAACTCTTTGCATACAGATTGCTGATTTTGGCCTTGCGGCTAGTGGTGGTACTGATAAAGGAAGCTTCAAGCTTTCTGGAACTTTTGGACATGTCGCTCCAGAGTATATTTTAGATGGTTTGTCATTCTTTTCCCTCTCTGCTAACACGAGTTGGAGTATTTTCTTTGCTGAAGAGAATAGGACTCAACTAGATAATTGAATCTATGTGCTAATCGAATTGCCTTCGAGTTGAAAGCTGATTACATTTCAGGTAAGCTCTCCGAGAAAAGCGATGTTTATGCTTTTGGAATAGTTCTTCTGGAGCTCCTGATAGGAAGAAAGCCTGTGGAGAAGATGGCTCCATCTCAGTGCCAATCTATTGTTACTTGGGTATCTTTTTTTTTTTGAAAACCCCTCGATCTCCAAATATCTGCAAAATTAAATAAAACATCCCGTGATCCTAATATAGGGGAATTGTCCACTTTGACTTTAAGGAACTGCTTGACTTAAGTACTTCCTGGGTGATCACTCGTCCTAGTACTACTTCAGCCCAAATAAGTTTAACTATGAAATTTTTTATTATTAACCTCACAGTTTTGTCCTTAAAGGCTCCTCTACTATTTGAAATCATGTTATATACTTATACAATTCAGAATCTTCTCTCTTTTCTGATGTGAGATGATTCATTCATGTGCCCTTCACTACTATTTATCGGCTTAGAAGTCTCCTAGAAGCCGCACTTTACTTCAATGATTTCCTTCTCTTAAGACTTCTCTTGACAATCACTCTCCGTACTTTTTGGCCATAGGCATGACAACAAAAGTGTTTTTTATTTTTTTCCTGAAAGTAGCTTTCTTTTAGATCTGATTAATGATCATCTTGCAGGCAATGCCCCAGTTAACTGACCGATTGAAACTTCCGAGCATAATACATCCTGTGATCCGCGATACAATGGACCTAAAACATCTATACCAAGTAGGGCTTCTCATGCTACTGGCTTTCTCTTCTCTTGTGATATTTTCGATGCTCTCACGGGATGAGTATTGTTTAGGTTGCTGCAGTTGCTGTGTTATGCATCCAACCCGAACCGAGTTACAGGCCACTAATAACTGATGTGCTCCATTCTTTAATACCACTGGTGCCAGTTGAGCTTGGAGGTACACTCAGACTTCCAGACAGAACTCCTCAGAGAAACCAAATTCCCTCTATTCATTTATCATGAAATCTGGATTCATTATTTGATGATGAAGATGAGAGCCGCTCAGGCATTCCCTTTGGCTTGCTCAAGGTGCGTTCTTGATAGTTTTACTGCCTATACTTTTCATATCCCTATCAAGTTTTGCCATAAGAATTGAGAGCAAGCTATGGCTCTTGAAGAAATTTGCCTGTAGTTTTACTGCCTATACTTTTCATATCCCTATCAACTTGATCTCTTTACTGCAAATTACATGTAGATATGAAGAACAAAGTCTAAGGGAACACTGAACCAATTTGATTTGCTAGAAATTTTTTGAATCATCTTCTTTTACTGTGAGACATTCTTCGCCTCTTGTGCCTCGATTAAGAGATTAACGTTATTGATTAAAGTTTAGTCAAATATTTTATAATGGCCATTATTGAACTACTGTGAGATTTGAATGCTTTCTAGCGCTGCTAATTTATGAATATATGCGCATGTGGTAGAATAATACTTTAAGCTGTCAATGTAGTCATATTATTGCTAGTAGTTACCTTTATGAGCAAGTAATATGTGGATTTATGTTAGGAGTGAAATACCCGTGGGGCCTAATCGATCCTAATATACAATTAAATGGACTCCATTTAACCAAAAAATGTAGACTTATATGGGTTCACAACTTATTATCTACTACCAATGTGATGATTTAACTCATTAAGTACTGACAAATTAAGAGGCCACTTAACTAAGAAATTAAGAGGCCACTTAAACATTAATTTATGTATGTCATTGTAGTCTCGCTAACACATGAGATCAAAATTAAGAAACTTTTGCCGACATGGTAATTAGAATTGTCAATAAGGCTACCTTCTATGGAAGATTTGGATGCATGGTAAGATTAAGAATGATACAACAGGAATATTAAATAGACCATCCTTTCGTCATATATCCAATGAAAACCATAAGGTGTACTATTAAAGGAGATAGGTAAGATGCTATTATGAAAGAGAGACGGAGAAAGACATAGGCCAACAATAACATGGCTTGTGTTCAAATAAGAAATATATTGGGAAATTTAGAATTAGAAGGATGATTGGCAAAGAATAAAACATAATATTGGATGCAAGTATTTGGAACAAAGCTATTGGCGATGACGTGGTAATGATGGTAACAATACTAAGAGATCATACAAAAATGAATATAAAGAATGATGTGTATACGGATTTTCCAAAGAATTAATATAGATTACTGTAATGACCCAACTATCGTAATCCTTATTTATAATTCATATGATATCAGACAGTACGATGTGATTTGAGGACGAAATAGGCGAAAGCTGGTAGGCTTGTTACGCCGGTGGTCGAAGATGGTGGGGAGTGATCGCCAGGTGATATCTTAAGAGAAAGGAATCACTAAAGTAAAGTACGGTTTTTGGCAGACTTTTAGGTCGAATAATGAGTGGTGAGGGGGGTACAAAAATGAATCATCCCTCATCGAAATAGGAGAGAGATCTCAAATTGTATGAGTAGATAATGTGATCTCAAATAGTAAATACACCTTTTGGAGTAAAATTATGAGGCTAATAATGAAAAAGTCTATAGTTAAGCATGATTAGACTGGAGTAGCACTGGGATGGATGACTTTCTGAGAAGTACTCAAGTCACGTAGTTTTTCTAAAGCTAAAGCAGATAATACCTCTACATTTAGATCACGAGATATTCCAATTACTATCAAAAAAAAATATATAGATCATATTAGCAACTAACTAGCATGTGCAACCATTGATACCTTAATTTCAAGAGTGCTTCCTTGATTCTTTGGCAAAGTTTCTACTTTTGGAAGGTATTGTGTCTTTTTCTTGACTAGCACCTGATAATTACCTTTTCAGATGAAAAACTTTGATAAATGTGACTTTCCATCATTATTATGGCCCATTCAGAAAGAAATTATTTTAAAATGTTAAAGAAGCATTTGGTTAAATATTATTTTAATTTCATGTTATATTATTATTTGAAGAAAATAATTATTTAGTTAAATGATATATATATATAATATTTATATATTAAGATATGTAAATAGCATATCATAACATTAAGATAATATTGAGCTAAATGCTCTCTGAGTTCTTTTTTTTTCGTGATATTTTCATTCTTTAACTGAATTAGTTGTTATTCTTATCGTGATTTAATGGCATAATTTGTTAATAAATGTAACAAATTAGCGGCGCGTTTTGTTTAATGCTATTGGATGGAACACGTTTAGTCAATCTTTTGATCAACACATGTTACATGTGAGACAAATAATTAGCCCAAAAATATAATCTTGAATTTTTATCCTAGAAAATTGGGATGCAGTCATCGGCGATGATGTTCCTGAATAAGGCTGGTACCGAGTTGAGTTTGAGTGAGTTTACCCTAGCTTACACTCGAAGATTTTGAAGTTTAAATTGAGTTTGATTCAAGTTAATAAAAATCTAGTTAATTTAGAGTACAATTGGTCTTCCACTTTAATCTAATTTTTTAATTTAAAAATTCATTTTGTGTATAATATAGACATTTTTAGTTAAATTTGTATATATTATATATTTATTTATACATAATTTTTTAAATTATTGAGGTGTGAGTAAAAGTCATTATCTTATTGCACTCAATCCTAGTGCACTACATAGGCATGAGCTATGTGGTGTGAGTAAAAGTCATTATCTTATTGCTTCATGTATTTTTCATTTAGTGTGATTTTTTTTTATTTGTAATTTTTTTTGTATAAATATTTTATTTAATTTATATACATATATAAAATAAAAAATATATATAATATAAAAATAGTCATACTAAAAATAATTGTATGAAATATTTCTTATTTTGTATAGTCTTTTTGTCTTTAGAAATATATAAAATCTTTTAAAAAAAGCTCACAAAAGATGAAAAAATGTCTATACAAAAAGTAGGCGCAATGACCGGTAAATGATGCATGAAACGATGTTTTTTTATCGTTATGTGTGTGGCATACTTAGCACGACTTAATAAGTTGACTAAATCTAATAATTTTTCTTTCTTTAAACTATAGTTTAAAAGGATATAACGAGTGAACTTTAGGGTGACAATTTTCTTCAAAACTCAAAACTTACATTTCTCTCATTTGAAATCAATTTAATATTTTTACATCTCAAAATTAATTCACTTGAAACAAAATCATTTCACCTATATATATATATATGTACACACACAAATATGCATATTTTATTATTTTTTAAAATGCATATATATTATGATAATCAATATACAGATATTAACATATAAATAAATTTATAATATAATATTTTAATATATCAGATATAATATAATATAATATATATATAATATAATATAATGAATATTTTAATTTAAAATATATTTTATAATAAAATTCAATTTAATTTGAAATCAAAATAAATTTTGCCAACTTAAATTTAACTTACCTCAAAATTAAACATTAAATTTCAAACAAAATTCGACTTGTTTGACTCAATAAAGCTTACTTTTCAATTAAGTTTTTTGAGGTTTTGATTTGATATTATTTTAATATTATATTATTCTATAAAAAATATATATTATTATATTATTTAAAAATAATATTATATTAAATAACTATTTTTTAAATAATGTGATAACATTAAGATAACAGTGAATCAACTAAATGCATTGGCAGTTAATTAAAATATTTTGATGGAACAGATATGCTGACGTCAGTAGAAAATTGGACTATCGTATAATTTATAAAATTTGTAGGCCTCGGTTTGAGAGTTAAATTTTAAATAAAAAAATATTTTATTTTATAAATTTAATAAAAAAATGTAGTTTAATATTAAGAAATATTTAAAATATGAAATAAAGTTAATTCTATCGTTCGTATTTGTGTTGGATATGAAACAAATTTAATTTTTATAATTAAAATTTATGTTAAATTGAAAAAAAAATCCGAACTAAACTAGCCTGTAAACTTTATATTATGCATGTAATATTTTTTTAACGAACATGTCTATGTATTCGCGCTGGCCTTTTTTTTCGAACGACAATTTGTCAAAAACTTGCAGAAAAGTTTAGCGAAAACCTTCTCTTAGTATTTTAAAATGAAAAAGACAAACAAAAAAAAATTTAAAAGTTTAATGTGGACTTAAGGAAATAATATTAAGTTTGTGCATAAAATTATTTGGCAGCCAATCATTCGCTGCCACATGTACACGAGCTCATCCAAATGCGCATATAGCTATCAATAAAAATAAATGATTATTTATTTTCTTTAGAGAAGAATGATTGAAATATTCTTATAAACGGTACATTCTATAACAAATTTTTATAAAATTCTTTCATATTTTAAAAGATTGGCCGTCAAACTTTTGAGAATGCCTTTCTTGAAATCTTCGAATGAGTAATTTCTCGTGGCTTCGACGATGATCTTTATGAAGAACTCCTTCCTTGATGATAACGATGATAACCTTGTGAAAGAAGTCCGCCAATCTTCTCAAATAATATTTTTTCAAGAGAATATTACTTTCGGGAATATTTTAAGAGGACTAATTTAAGGGGTACCTTTTTCTAAATAATTTTGTTTGTAAATTTCTCTTCATCCAACCACACACTCTAAAAAGCTTTCTGTTTGACACGAGGACTAAATCAGGACCAAAATGATACTAATTTAAAAAATAATTATTATTATAATAAATAAATTTTTTTAATCATTCTACAAAAATTCTAATATAAAAAAACATAATTTTACTTCACATACTCAATAATTTTCAATAAAATAATTAACTTTATTTTACATTCTAGACCAAAATACTCGATTCAAATATTTTGATCTAGAATGTGAAATAAAGTATATATTTTTTTAAAAAGTTATTGAGTATGTGAAGTAAAATAATATTTTTTATATTAAAATTTGTGTAGAATGATTAAAAAAATTTATTTATTATTATTATTATTATTTTTTAAATTAGTATCATTTTGGTCCTGATTTAGTCCTTGCGTCAATCAGGGCCTTAAAGAAATTCTTCTTTGAAAATTACTTTATCTATGGTAAAGTTTCAAGTCTGAGTTCTGGGTCCTACCATTGTTCTAGTCAAGCCTAAATTCGAGCAAATTTTGAGTTAAAATTTTTTATTTAAAATTAACTTTATCCCCATTTTGTATAATCATTAGTTTTAATTTATATACTATATATTTTTTAATATAATTAATTTACTTTACTTTAATGATAATTGGACAAAAATTTTCAATCTCATGCAAATTGGTAATATTATTATCAAGGGTAAACTATCCCAAAGTCTTTTGAGGTTAATGAAAAACTTTAAGTTGGTTCATGAATTTTAAAAATTTTCAATAATTTCTTAAGATTATTAAAATATTTCAAATTGGTACGGAATCTCATATGCAAGTTCTTGAAATTAACGTGACGCTTCAAACAGGTCCATTGCATTTTTTCTCAAGGAGTCAAAAACTTAATAATTATAAAAGAATTTTATGAGTTAGCTTGAAGCGCCCCTATCAATTTTAGAGAACTGTACGAAAGATTTTAAAATTTATAAATTATTTTTAAAAAAGCCGCATCAATGTAAGAATTTGCATAAAAGATTTCAAAGTTTATAGATCAGTTTGAAGTATGTTATTAATCTTAGAGACCTAAGAGTAATTTACCCTATTATCAATCCTAATATTTCACAAATCACACCATATTTTGCGCTTCTGGTTTTTTTTTTTTTTTTTTACTGTTAGCACTGCTGGATTCTATTTAGAGAATATTTAATTTAATGTAATATAAAATTTATATTATCTAGATACTTAATATTATCTGTAAATTATTATTTATTTATTTTTAAAAAATATAATATTATTAAAATATATTAATTTTTCATATTTCATTAATTATTTTATATCTCATTTTTTAAAATAATTTTGAGCAATATGTACAGTTTAGTATAATAATTTTTATAATTCTTTATAATATTATTTAAAATATTAATTGATGATTTATCTCAAATTTAATTAATATAACAAGAGCAAAGCAAGAGGATTAATCTACATAAATTTTTTTTTTAATAAAGATCAAGCTCATTTAATTGGAAGCCCTAATTTCCATGGTAGTTGTGCTACATTAAATGAAGAAGCATGAAGGACATGAGCTGTGAGCATGAGGTCGAATTTAAAGTTGCTTCGAAAATTGCTCGACTATCACCTGAAATTTAATTTGAGAAATATTTTTTTTAAAAATCCTACACATAATGCAAATAGAGCTAAACTGAAATTTAACTAAAATTTAAATTCTAAAATATTTCAATTACTATTTTGCATCTATTTTTATCGTATTACTCATATAAATAGGAATATCAATAGTATTACATATATAGTAATTTTAGGTGGGCTAAGAAAATGTTTCTTTTCTCCTAGCTTTATAATATTTTAAAAAAATATAATTTGATGTATTTTATGTAATATTTTTTATTTTAATATATAATTTATGCCACAATTTCGTGCAAAACATGTGGGGCATGTGATTGCCATTAATAAGAAAAAGATAAAGTGAATCAGAGGTTGATTTATGAATAGTTGCGCACCGTACATTATGCATGTTATGCTGATTGATCCACAGTCACATGGTCAGCAAACAAAATTCAAAAATACAATAAAAAAAGTGAGTTTTTTTTTTAAATAGAAAAAATAGTGAGGTTTTTTTTATCCCAATCATAAGAAATTTATGAGTTATGAAATTCACCCTACTGTAAAAAATATGACCATATTTTATGATTTTTTAATTAATGGTATTATTTATAATAATGTCTCAAGTAAACCTACTGAAAATTGAAATTAATGATGTTATTTTTATTTCCGAAAAAAAATGTGAAGTGTATTGAAGCCCATTTTTTAATTCTAAAAAGTATTGTCTATCAAAAAAAAAAATCTACCGTACAAAATAAAAAATATACAGTTAACTACATAAATGTCCCAACTTATCGACATTGGCTACATTTTAAAGACATAAAATTTGATATAAGAAATATGATGCTCATTTTATTTCACAATATATTTATAAAATAACGATCCAAATGACACGATTTTGGGGCATTCATTAAAGTGAACGTGCACTTGAAACTTGAGAAGCCTAACAAATAAAAGAACGTTTCATCGAGCAGCTTTGATGGAAAAAAAGAAAAACATGCATATCTTGATTTTCATAACGAGAATACTATTTTTTTTGGCCTCAAAATGTAGTAAGGCCAAAACTAAGCGCATGTATGTAATTATCCCTGCTAATTCAAACTTAGACCTAAGCTAAAGCCCAAACTAATTTAAAATTGGTACCAAACAAAAGAGAAAAATTTACTAAATAGTAAACCAATTAAGACGAAGTCAAAGGTTAATCATCCTACATATCTCATAGAACAGCTGCTTCATTGACACGCACATCAATTCAAAAGAAAAACTTCATTCGACTTAAAATGCTACAAACTATTTCTATTACAGAAGAAGAGAGATCAGGTTTCAGTCAAGATGAAAACCTTACCACCAGCTGTAGCACCAGCAAGAGTCCCAATTTTACATGGGTGTGCGGCAAAGCGGCATGGGATTGAGGTCATCTCAGGGCTTTCGACGGAAGTAGCAGTTCTTCTTTCAGTAGAAATGATGTCCACAGCCCTCTTCATGTTTCCAATAAAAAGGAAGCAGTCATCCCATCCCCAAACAGCCCTGTAGTAACAAATTTCACTACAACATATTTTGGCAATAGGTGCAATTACTTTTCAATTTATAATGCTTGACTTATACTGATAACTTACTAACTTTATATTCTTGTGACAAATTCAACTTGTTCGAAATAAGTAAATTTTAACTCAAATAGAGATGACTAACAATCTGTAATTCTATAAGCAAGCGTGACAGAAAAAAGAATAACATAAGTAATAAAAATACTGGTTGAAAGAAGAGAAGTCAAGCTTTGGGTTGATCGGATTGCTTTTCTAGACTTTTAATCTAAGTCATTACCATGGCCATTTAGAATTTCATCAAACAATCCTCTCAACCATCCATTCAAATTTAGGCTTAGGCTAGTTTGTTTGCAAAGATTAATCAAGGCTAAAATTAACCTTGGATCAATTTTTTTTTAATAAAAATTATGAATAATATGAAATAAAATTAATTATTATGTTAGAATGTGTGAGGGATGCAATATAAATTAATTATTATTTTAGTACGAGTAAAGCATATAAGATGTGAAATAAAAGCATATTTCTATTTTAAATTATATGTATAATGTGAAATATTATTAATTTTTAATATTAAATTTTATATATGATGTAATATATCTAGTTAAAATTAACCAATTTAATTTAAACTTAATTGAACAAACAAGCCTAAATCTACCAGATTCTAAACATAACCTCAACCACTGACTCATCATAAATGATCAAGCCACGTCCATCAAAATTATTAACTCAACTTTAAGTTATTGCACATGAGGGTTATATTAGGAGAGTAACCATGGGGGAACCCAAGTTGAGCCCGATATACAATTGATAGATACTTATTAACTCAAAAGCTTAGGCCAATCAGTAAAAATCATGAATTGTATATTAATACCATAACTTGTGTTGAATATCTAATATCAGATAATTTTTTATGTGTATCATAACAAATCTCCTTCTCACATGAGAATTTATTGACATTAGACCTTTCTCTATCTAATGGGCCATTCAAGTGTATATCTTTCAAGAGCCCACTCAACCACATGGAGCTATAATAGGAGTCACTTGTTCTTGTAATTTCTCAATCATTTTAGAGAAGGCAAAACACATGAGAGCATAATTAGCATGAACCACTTAATTCATAGAAAACCTAGCCGAACCATCGGCTCTGATAGCAGTTATTAAGAGAGTTACCATAGGGGAGCTCAAATTGGGCCCAATATATAATTAATAAATACCTATTAACTTAAAAGCCTAAACCAATGAGTAAGAATCATGAATTGTATATTAACAACACAATTTGCGTTGAATATTCAATGTAAAACAATTCTCTATGTGTATTCCAACAAGTTGTTGCAAGATCAAGGTAGTGTTGAACTGAACATGAGTTTAAAAAATATGGAGGCAAAGTGACAATCTTTGAATCTCCAAATTAAATATAGCTGTTACAATCTTAATATTTCCTCTAGAAAATTTAAATTACAAACTACGAGTCTACCTAGCACTAGATTCCACAGAATATTTCCCCCCCATAATGCACTGTTTCCTCCACCCTATAGTAAGCATCTCATAGGCATTAGAATGACCCAGAGCTAAATATTACATATAACGACAGATATATGGCGAAGAAAGATAATTATATAGTCCTCTTGATTTTTCTTGAGTCAACTGGAATAAAAGGCAATTTATCATACTAGCTACTGTTTATTGCAGGAATATTTCCAATCAAGAAGCTAAAACAAGTACTATTACCCTCTGGTAATTGAAAATCCTTGATGCTTTCTGCTAATAAAATCATATGAAATAAAGGTAATACCATATGAGCTTGAATAAGAGCATACCTAAATGCTGACAACCATCTACCAGTTTGGTTGTTATGAGGAACCATAAATATGTCATTTAAATTGGAACCTCCAAGTATTCCAATGCTATCATCAATGCTGCATCATCATCATGATAAGAATCGAAAAATGGAAAATGTAGAAAAAAAAGTAATGATAAAGATTCATGAGAAAGAGTATTATATAAACAGGTGCATTATGAAACAAATTGATTGAGCTTTATCAGTAAGATCAGAAGGAATCCATGTCATATTACTGATGCACTTCGATTGACAATCTTAAGATGCATATAAAAGGCTTTTTTTACGTATATATAAGAATATTAGTGATGAGATGTGTTACTCTAAAAAGTCAAGAGAAGCCTATCAATAAGAGAAATTGCATAAGATATTATTTACAAAAGAATAAACAAATCAACAATTCAAGTAGGTTCTTTGAAGGTAATTAAGTGCTCAACAATAGAATTTGCCAAAAACCCATTTGGACAACCCAATACATCATGTTACACAGTTATGTAAGAGAAAATAACAAGTAGATCTACTGAGCAATATATGTGATGAGGACATCTAGATGATAAACAGTTAATTGGATGATGATGGAATACTATTTCATACCTTCATGAAACCACCTTTTATAGCCAAAAATTTTATCCAAAGTCTAATTTAACAAATTGATACATTCACTTTAACAAAAAGGTCTTAAATGGAAGGTAGTTGATTTAATCATGACAAACACATGGTCAAACTCATGTTATATATATTCAACTCATACTTTCATATTACCTATATTTTTGACTTCTTCGCATCTAGAAAAGCACAATTTTGATTGAGTTGATCATCAATAATTCTCCTTCTCAAACAAATATTGTGACTGTAAATTGGATCCTTTTCCAATCAAAATTTTCTCTTTAAACTATACCCTAAAAGACAAATCAGCTGCAACATAAGCTGATTAAATTCAAATAAATTTAGCTAAAAATAGAGGTTTAGCATGCATATCTGTTGCATTATAAGTTGTGTTAATCTTGACTACTTTAATATCACCATCGCTAATGACATAATGAATAAAATGACATCTAATATCAATATACTTTGTTCTCTCATAAAACATTTGATCTTTAGTAAGAAATATAATACTTTAAGAGTCTGCATAAATGATAGTAGTATCAGAAATATATGAAAGCTCGTCATATAAACTTTTTAACCAAATAGCCTCCCTAATTGCTTTTATAATATCCAAGTACTTCAATTCAATTTACTAGGAATTAATCCCTTTGAACTCGTAGAGTGCAATGAAAATAAAATTAATGAAAATAATACTGACAAAATAAATAACAAAGAGACGCCAAATTTACGTAGTTCAGCCTAAAATTTTTCCGGGAACCACATCCACAAGAGAGAAAAAATGAAAATCCACTATCATAAAAGCTACAATACAAATGCAATCATATAATAGAGCAGAACAAACTCTCAACTCTAATTTCTAATACACTAAATCTCACAATAAAAGAATCCTCAAAATTAATCTCTTTTCTATCAAAAGGGAAATACTATCAATCTCACAACAAGAGAATATAATTAAAAAAAACTTAAAAGAAAAAAAATTTAAGAATTTTGCTCTGCTTCTCTTCTTGCCTCCTTGAAGCTTAATTTGCTTAATAGAAAGATGATAGAATACTACTTCATGCCTTCATGAAGCCCTTTTATAGCCAAAAATTTCATCCAAAGGCTAATTTAACAATCTAAATTTACATTTATTTTAACAAAAAAGTCTTAAATGGTAGGTGGTTTATTTAACCATGATAAACACTTGGTCAAAATCATGTTACACATGATCAACCTATGCTTTCATATTGCCTTCATTTTTGACTTCTTTGGCTTCTAAAAAAATACAATTTTGGTTGAGTTGATCATCAACACCTTAATGATACACTATTTTTCCTCATATTTTCCTTCATCCTCTAAACCCTAGTTATCCACCACTTTTCCTCATATTTTCCGTCACTCTCTAAACTCTAGTCACTTCATATTCATCATCCCACATCAGTATGTACTCTTGCAGCCATGGTTTGCTAGTCATGTACGTTATGCCTATGTGGATACATTGTGCACACTGGCATATCTACTAAATCATTCATGCTGATGCAATGTTAGAAAATGTATCTTTGCCGAAGAGTAATTGCAATTGATTCATGAACAATTGTGCCATTTAGCATGATGAAAAAAAGATATTAAAAAGTATATTATAATACTAATAAATGCAGTAAGAGCAACCTTGTTGTTGCAAGGTAGCTTCCAGTGGGTGAAAAATATGCAGAGTGAACAGCCCTTTGATGTTGGAACAACTTAACCTGCTTTGGTTGGTCATTCTTTATGTTTCTTAGGTCCCATATGGATGCTGTGCCATCTGTTGAACTGGTGACCATCATATCCTTATTCTCTGGATGGAAGTCGATTGTGTTGATTCTGTCTCTATGCAGCTCCCACGAGCTAGAAGCCTTCCCAGTCCTCTCATCCCAAAGCTTAAGAACTCCAGCTCCTTCGCCAAAGTAGAGGGAGTTGGCATCACAAGAAAATTGACAAATAGAATAAATACTATCAGTGCTGGAATAGACCAATTGGAAGATCTCCTTCTCAACGTCCATCATGCGCACTAATCCATCATAGCTGCAAGTAAAAATCTGCAAAAAATCAACTTGTTAGTCTTGGTAAATCTGTAAGTTGCAACTTCATATAGATGCACCTATGAATGTAATATTATTTATCTTGTAAACAATAATATTTCCTCTAGCTTCTAATAGAAGAAAATACATGTTAGGAAAAAAAATACTCCTTCCTAATCAAAGATTAAAAGGAAAACAAAGTAAACAGAAGAATAACAGAACAACTCAATCAAGAAAGTTACTGAACTCACATAATTCCACACACATTTGAATTACAATATCCTTGTGCAAAGGAGAATAAATCAAGAAAGGGAAAGATGTTAACCAAAAAAGTATATATAGTCCTATTTGTTATCTAGAAAGTATCAAACTTAAACAGGCAAAAAGCTACCGTTAAGCCAATTAGGAAGGCATGAACACAGAGTTCTTAACCTTTGTGATGCTCGAGGGATTGACTGAGATCCCAGAGACCGGGCCCGTATGTGGAGTGTAAACAAAAATTCCATTCATATCCCTATCCCCAGAATCCAAATCCCAGAAACCAACATTACCCAGCTTGTTGCCGACAGCAAGCACAGTCCGATTAGCGGATGGCAAGAACTTGACGCTCAGGATCCTTTCAGGAACCACCTTGGCAACATTCTCCGACTTCAGCACCATCGCAGACCTCGGATCGAACCGACCCCGCACTGCCAGTTCCGACCGCGGCTCACCACTTCCACTGCCCTCACCTTTGGCAGCTGCCACAATAGCATCGATTAGAGGTCGGTCTAAAGAGGGGCTTTCTCCGAGGAACAGGTCGCCGGCCAGGATATGCTCGCGCTTACGCTCAGGGATTAGATTAGGGTTTGGAGACGGCGAGGCTTTGGAGGCATCGTGCAGCGTTGATGGATCACAAGAGTGTTCCGGAGGAAGGCCGCGGGTGCGGAGGGACCGCCGGATCACGATTGGAGATCCAGGCGGCGATTTCAACTTCTTGTTGACATTACCCGGCGAAACGAAGGGTTTCGGGTGACCGCGCTTGAGAGAGGCCGAGAGCTCGGAGGCTTTCGAGTGGAGCCTGAGCGAAGCGATCATCTCGCTGTTCCGGCGGATGTTCTCCAGCCGCCGGCGCTCGTATTCCGTTATAGTTTTCTTCGGCGCCATCACACACACACACAGAGAGAGAGAGAGAGAGAGAGAGAGAGAGAGAGAGAGAGAGTGTGGAAGGAGCTAATGACTACTGGAAATGAAGGCGGGAAGAGACAGGAGCACTTAAAAATGGAAAATGACGCGGGCTGTGGCGAAAATGTTCCCTTCTGAGCGGGAACATGTTGCTTGGGGACAAGGTTTTAAAACCGAACTGTTATTGGGTTCAGCCGAGCCTGAACTCTCGGCGGGCCAATAAGAACCAATGTTGTAAAAATTAAATCAATAATCAAATTAAAATAATAATTAATTCATAGTAAAAAATCGATCAATTAAATTACTTGTATGAATATAACCAAATAATATAATTATTCAAGCATTTAATATTAAAAATATAAAATATATATAATATAAAGTATTTATTACATAAATATAATTAAATAATTAATATTTAATATGATTAATAAAAATTAAATAATATATATTAAATATTACTAATAAAAATGAATGAACATATATATATATAATTTTTAATACAATAATCAAAAATTAAATATTATATATTATATATATTTAATATGAAATTAATTAATATAAATTCATATTTAAATAAAAAAATTTAGTTTAGTTACCTTTAATTTTTTTTTTTTCATAAATATAAATTTTTATCTAAAAACTTATTAACCTGTTTACAAACATTAATCAAAAAAATTAAATATAAATTTTCAATTGAATTGGCATTTAATCGGTTCAATCAATTCACCCGATTTGACCAGTTCAATCCGGTCTAAACCGATTCAATTCTTTTTCGATTTTAACATAGAACCGGACCGGATTAGAGACCGGTTCACGATCCGACCGGTCGAACCGATCGGTCCAATCCGATTTTGACAACATTGATAGGAACTCATTAGGTGGAGCACATTATTGACGTAGCATCTCCTTATTAGTTGATCGAAAATCAATAAATTTTAAAAGCTATTTGATTTAGGGGGCATTTGGTATGATGTTATCTTGATGTTATATTATGTTATCTAGAGAAAATAATTGTTTGGTTTAATGACATCTACAAAAAATCTTTTATAAAATTATAAAATTATTAGTTAAAAGATAACATATAAATATCATGACATTTAGATTACATAACATAACACCAAGATAATATCGAACCAAACGCCCCCTTAATTTTATCTTGATGTTATGTTTTGTTATTTAAAAAAAACAATTCTTTGATTTAATGATATTTATAAATAATTTTTTATTACATTATTCAATTATTAGTCAAAAGATGATAACTAAAATGTCATGATATTTAGATTATAACGAACCAAATGCTACCCTTAGAACATTCTTTTTTTAATTAGCTTTTAAAATTTGAATATTTGAAGTAAAAGAGAAGATGATCGAATGTACTTAAAGGAGAAGATGATGAATCAACAAATATTTGGCAAGGAAATTAATTTAATTATGTCTTGAAAATTATAGTTTAGATATGGCTATAATAAAAAATAAAAATAGTTATATTTAAAATTATATAGAATATAAAATAAAATTTATTGATATATTAAAAATAATTTAATATGTGAAATAAAGTTGTTTGTTATATATTAAATTTATATAATATGTCATAAAAATTAATTTAATATTTTTTTATTTTTTATAATAAAAAAATTATTTTAATTTTGATTATTTTTAAGAGTTTTTTGATTTAATGATATGTAATATTATTTAAATATCATGATATTTATATGATAATTTTTTAAAAATAAAATAAAATAATATAAAAATAATATTCAACCAAACGTTTAACGGTTTAGGGCGAATAGAAAAAATTCCCATGTCACATATAGAACTCCATTTGCCACAGTATCAGCGCGTCAACCTGAGTTAACCCGAGTTAACTCGCTGTAAGCATTCGCTGGCTTATCGCCTTTTCTTCGACGAACTCGTTCGGCACTACAGCTTCGCTGGACGCTCATGTCGGTAAGTCCTCTAAACGCCTGTTTGTTTTCTGTCGCAAAGTTGATCACCTTCAGGGCATCCATCCAATCTCCTCCAGTTGTGATCCTCAGATCTTCGAGTACAATGGAAGCGCCCTGGTGGCGATGGTGGGGAAGAACTGCTTCGGTATCGCGAGTGATCGGCGCCTTGGCGTTCAACTCCAGACTATCGCCACGGATTTCCGGAAGATTTATAAGATCCACGACAAGCTCTACATCGGTCTCTCCGGGCTGGCTACTGACGCCCAGACACTGTAAATTAAAACCCTACTTCATTTTTTCCCTCTCTAGGTTTAGTATTATGTTTTTGCTGGTTCTCTGTTTTCGAATAACATCCTCTATCGTTGATTTAGGTATCAAAGGCTGGTTTTTCGCCATAAGCTTTATCTGCTTAGGGAGGAGAGGAATATGAAGCCGGAGACCTTTGCCAGTCTTGTGTCTGCTCTCCTATATGAGAAAAGGTGCGGGGTACTTTATGAAGCAGATCCAATTTTTTGTTTCGGATCCAATATTTTTATTGTGTAATTTAGTGCTAAACATGTTCAAGGTTTGCTGCTGCTAGTAAACTGTTAATTCGATATCAAGCAGTTAATATTCAGGGTTTCGATAACATCTAGAATTTTTATCTTCAAGAGTGAAAACTGAAGGACAATTCAGTTCTCTTAATCAGCTTTAGAACATCAGATTGATCTTATGTGTTCTATCCGTTCATGTTGAAAAAGAAGTAAAAAATAGGAATGAAGGGTGTCCATTATGTAATGGATAGGTAGAGGATTACTAATTGGTATAGGTTCAATCCTATTGGATGCAAGGCATTCAGCTTCAAAGATTAACTGAAAAAGGAAATCTTCATTGGTTCTTCCTTCTTGAGGATCACTATAAGAACCTATGTACCGACAGTTGAGGGGTTTTCTTAGCTTGCAATACTTTTGGAATCTGGTCTATACTCGGAAATTTTCAAGAGATTGTTTTGAAGTATTTCAATAGTTTCTTCCACATTGACTCTCGTGGAAAAATCACGAGAGTGAAATCTTATAAATATTTGACCTATAATAGCTTAGATATTATAACATGTATGAGCACATTTTATCATCTTTTTTTACCATTGTTGGTAGTTCAGGTAACTCCATTAAATGGGATTTTCTTGTGGAATGATCCTGTTCTTTTTTTATTAAATCTATCGGGGTAAAGTAGCCTTTTTCTGGATATATGTTATTCCATTTTTTATCTATTATTTATTAGATCTTATTAAAATTTTTTTGCATATCATTGTTGAAGTCAACGTCCTCATCCATGACATTGTCATAAATGGCAACTTATTGCTTAATTGTTTACTACAACATATGGTTAAGTTGGCTGCTTCTTTGATTATGCAGATTTGGCCCATACTTTTGCCAACCAGTAATCGCTGGTTTGGGAGATGACAACAAGCCTTTCATTTGTACGATGGATTCTCTTGGTGCCAAGTATGCCTTTTATCTTGCTTTTTTTCATAAAGGAAATATATTATTAGGCAAACTTTGATTTATGGATTTGGGTATTGGGCAAATAATAAATTAGTATTAAATAAATGAGAATGCTGAGTGGATGTGCGGGGAGTTTATAAATGATAAAGTAAATAATGATTAAATGAGGAGAGTGGCAATGACATTATGTTAAAGTAAACATTACACAAAGTAGACTTATTGTTGGGCATGTAATTTAGAAGGTGGATAAAGAATGAAAAGATGAAGGGTGTTGGGACAACATTCAACACCATGAACATTCTAGGGATGTGTCACAATTGACTGTCAATATGAGATTGCACTTTTTTGATTGGATTGATGGAAGATCACTAGAGACATTTTAGTCAAATTGGATGTTGAATGAGGATTTGATTTTAGGTTGATTGGAGATCTAGATATTTTTGACTAAGGGCTGTTTTTTTTTTTTTTAAATTTTTTGTTGCAATAGTTTTAGTCCCATGTGTTCTTTAGAGATACTTCATATTCTTATTTTTCGAAATTTTTTGTATTTTTTAATTTATATATAATGAGATTTCTATGAAAAGGTCTCCCTATTATTATAATATTTAGACTAATGATGAAATAAAATTTGTGCTTTAGTGCAAACCATAGTTTCGATTAAAGGAATCGATATCCAATGAAGGGTAGAGTGCCCTTAGGTGAGAATCCTTCAAAACCTTAGTTATTCTATCTAGTGAAAAAATCCTCTAAATTTCTCTATGTTGCTATCTCTTTGCAGCTATTAGCCTGTCCCAACTCTTGTATGTGACAACTAACCACCCATCCTTCTCCCACTCTGCCTTTTTGTTTGCCTTTACCACTTGTCCAGAGAGTCCACACAGTGTCGCGCCATCACTTGCACAGTAGCCCTTCCGATGGCAGCACGATCCAAAGACATTGCATAATTGTGTCGCCTCCAGTGTCTGAGTGCTAACTCCTTCCACTATGAGCCCAAGCCGGCATCTCTTGTTTGTCTTATGCTAGTTGTCTGTTGTCACCTTCGTGCTTGCACTAATCTCACAGTATCCCGTCTGTGACTGCGCGCTGCTCTCCAGTGTAGCTCAGCGCCACGCCTATGCTTGCTTAGACCTGATCTATTAGTTCTCACTTGCAAAGCTATAACATGTGCTCGTCTTATGGCCCAGTGATTTAGCCTCCCTAGTTAAGGTAAAATCTCATTTGAGCTTAAAATATTTCGCTCGATTTTTTTAATTGATTTAAAATTGTTTTTCATCTGAGTTGATCGATTAAGCTTGAATCGATATTTAATTGAGAGAAATTACTATTGGTACTAACATTTGAGCACCTAATTTAAATACTTAACCTTGGATTTGATGTCTTGAATTAAAGTCAACAAACCCTAGTCTAATTGATTAGTTCTTATTTACGATTGATTTGCTTTAATTGAAACTTTATCTTTGTGGGATTTTTTTTCTTATTTATTATGTATATTTTAGAACATATTTGCACTTGATTATTGTAAATTTCCAATTAAGTTTATTAATTTTAAAGTTTACATATCACTACTTTTTTGTCCAACTTCAAATTAGTGTCAAGCTCAGTTTAGGTTATGGCATCTTATTGAATATTTCATAGTTCATATTTATTCCACATATACTTCATTATGTTTTCATTATCGTTCAGGTTTGAGTATATCTAGAGCCACCCACTCTCAATTTGCATTTTGGATGATCGCCAAATAGTGTTTTCTTATTTGTTCTTAGGGATATGTTGAATTGTATGGACGGGGAGAGGACACTACGATCCTTAGATAATGGAATCCGAAATCTCATATTTTTATTGCAATCTGATTTATGTATTGTATGCAAAATGGTAAGATTTTATGGTTACTTTGATCCTTGTTATTCGATTGAGTTGAATAAGGTTCAATTCATGAATTCATGGTTCTTGACAATCAAAGTAGTATTTCGAAGATATAAACTCATTGTCGCTAGAGTATGTTAAGCCTGATTGAAACATGGGAAGAGCTTAAACTTCAACTAAGGAAATACTTCTTTAATGAACAATAGGATGCACCTTAGGGGCCAAACTATAATGTTTTTACAACTTCAGGGACCCAAATGGAGTTTTGAGAAGTTGAGACCAATTTGCAATGCACTTCTAATCTCAGGGGCTCAGATGCAATTTACCCAAAGAAATTTTGGACTTATTTTGGTCCCTCAACCAAACCCAACGAAGATTTACACAAAAAATTGGGAAGAACTTTCTTTTTCCAGTTTGGAAATTAATGTTCCAGTTGAAAGGCTGCATCAGTGTAAACACTAAAGATGACAAGTTTGGTGAAGTTTAAGATTAGGCACCTTAGGAAAGGAAGATGAAATGCTAGAAGCCTAGATCAGTTATGTAGAGCCCGCACTCTCTTCTATCATCCTGTTTTTCAAATATAATCGTATCTAATTCTGGTTTTGATGTGTAAGATCAGCAAACAAATGACTAGAAATGGATTGTGGTGAAGCTTTTTGAGAAGTGTTCTCAATGCTGTCAAAACTCTGCTGATTCATGGATTTCAAAGATTTCTAGTTGTCAAGTTGTTTGTTGGGCTTTTATTGTGCTTTTGATTTTATTTTGTTTTATGTAGGCAGAAATCATATATATTTTTCCTTGGGACATTAAAATGAGATATACTTACAAGAGAGATTTCATTTGTGGCATGTGTGATATTCCTGTATTTGATACAATCTTTGTACTTATTTCTGTTGTAGCTACACAATTTTCCATTGACCTTTTTGGGAAGATAAAATCATAATAGTTGTAATATGTTTTTTTGAATATTCACATGATGACCTGGTATTCTTTTTTCAGGGAGCTTGCCAAGGACTTTGTCGTTTCTGGTAGTGCTTCTGAGTCCCTCTATGGTGCATGCGAGTCCATGTACAAGCCTGACATGGTTAGTTGGCTTCCTTGATTGTGTACTTGTCACCATTGGAAACCAAGATTACTTCAAACGGATTTAATTGTTGTTGGCAACAACAAACACTTCTTAGTTCTTAGGAGTTTACTAGATCATTGTGAGATATAGTATCAGAAATCTTTTAATGTAAAAGGTAAAAGGTAAAATTTACAAGAACAATTTTGGGTATAATGTATACATCTGTTCATGTTTTTCATAAGGTCTACGTAAGTTCCTATTCTATTGAAAATTGAAACATACACTCAAACTTACTAACAAGGTCATCTTTATATAAATCTCATGACAAGTTGTTACCTCATCATACTAGTTATTAGTTCATGAATTTTATAACTAGATTATTTGGATATTTTCCCCAAAGAGAAAAATATAAAGAAAGGGAGAATTAAAGACAATAAGATAGTGAGTGGAGAGAGGTGGGTTGTTAGGTTGCTGCCATGCCCATGAGATGGTCAGGCCATACCCATCACCGAGTGAGAGAACATTTTAGTCATTAAACTTGAAGGATGATAACTGCACATTGTTCCT
The DNA here is from genome assembly GCA_002786265.1 of Apostasia shenzhenica. Taxonomy (NCBI): domain Eukaryota; kingdom Viridiplantae; phylum Streptophyta; class Magnoliopsida; order Asparagales; family Orchidaceae; genus Apostasia; species Apostasia shenzhenica. The sequence continues at coordinate 2,306,404 of KZ451917.1, forward strand.
TGATTGCGTTGTCTTGCATCCATGTTATTACCTGATATGATGCTGGACAGATGTATAAATGCTAATGTATCAAAAAGATAAGTAGTGTGATAATGAAGTACCAGAAACTAGCTCGGTGTGCTCAAGATAACAAGGGCAATAAGAAATTTCAATCCCGCATAAGCTCCAACTAAAGTTTTGTCAAGTAATCCTAATGGATGGTTGTTGAGAAACTGTTTGATCGGATGTTATGGACCATTTTCAACAGTTAGATCCAAGGCAACAGGAAAACAGGAAGCTATTTCAAGTTCACCAAATGAATTCTTGCACTCAGACTCTTAACAGATGATGTAATGCTAAGTGAGCAGATATTCCATTCAAGACTTCAAGTATCAAGTGAACCTTCAGTTAGTCAGACAGCACCATGAACTGTTCAGATCATCAGGAGCTGGGGATGTTACTGGAGTTGGTATGGTGCATGACTTCTTGTTGATAGGAGACAGTTAACACAGTTTGGATGGAGTCGTGTCGACGTCTCATGAGGTAAGTGAGATTGCAGGGTTGATGAGATGCACAGAGGTAGTCTGTAGCTGCGCCAATGGTACTACCTAAAATGAGGTTGTGCGGATTTATTTGGCACACAGGATCGATCGATAGTGGCGGCAGCTTTTTGTATTATGTTAGAGATGACAAAGATGAGGCTATCAATCATCTTTTTGTATTATGTTAGAGATGACAAAGATGAGGCTATCAATCATCTTTAGGACATACTGGATTGGACGTGTCGAAAAATTAGTGCTTCTGTTGGAGTGTGCTGTTGGCCAGATCAAGTGGGGAGCAAATCTTGGTGATTTTTTTGGTACAATTCTCACAGATTCAGCTCTTTGTGTATACCCGGGCATGACACACAGGTGGAAGAACTGTTCGGGTTTGGTTAATATTAGGGGGTGAGTAGTGAGGGGAGAGGGATATATGTTAGAGTTGGCAGATTATTAAGAGAAGCAATTAGAGTTGGCGGTTGTGGATTCACAGAGAATTAAGAGCAGCAGTAGGGAAGTATGAGAATATGTAGGGATCAACATTGGGTTTATTGATAATAAAAATATTTTAAAGATGTCAGCAGGATTTGGGGAAACTCAATAGAATCTCTTAACCAAACTCCCATTACCTATATCCAGGACACCCAGTTAACCCAAAGAGGAAAAACCCAAGCTCACTTTTAACGCAAATTTGTTATAGACAATGAGGGACTAAACCCAGCTTACGCAAAATCTAAACCAGATCAGCAATCCAACCTAAGTTGTGTCACATGATCAGCCTTCACAGATTATCACATGTAGAACATCATCAGATAAATGCCTAAGAGAAACATTTGTTTGCATAATACAGATTGATGAAAAGACTTAAATAAAACCAGTCAAAATAAGGTAAACCATTAATCCATATCTGACATGCTCTTACTAGAAATTGATTATCGAAACATTGCATAAGCTGCAATATTTAACTTCGGATGCATATGCCTAAGAATTTGACATCATCTTGTAATATCTGTTCTGTTGTCTTTTCTGCTGTATGTATTAATTAGCTTTCATTTGTCTCATGCTCTGTAGGAACCCGATGAGCTGTTTGAGTCTATATCGCAAGCACTGCTAGCATCTGTAGATCGTGATTGTTTAAGTGGTTGGGGCGGCCACGTCCTCCTTGTGTAAGTGCATTTAATGGTTGCTGTTGACATGTTTTATGTTAGAGTTATATTTATTTTGTAATCTAATGAGTATTACGCTAATTGTGGGCATATGATTTGGTGTATCTTAGCTGATAAAACTATCTTAGTTTTTTAATTCAGTTGCAGGAATACATGGAGTATGATCTCTGATGATACTTTGGGTTAGGGATAGTAATGGTGATAGTTATTCCAACTTCCTTGTTAATGAAAATAACATTTCTGAAGTACTAAATGCGCATTATAATTTAGTGTTCCTTTTTTTGTATTTCTTAAACTAACTGCATTCATGTTAAGGGAGACCCGTGTAAAGTATACATCATTGTCTTAGTTAATCAGTTTGGCATGTTTGGTCTCTATATTATTTTGGTCATGTTAAAGATCAAAATAGTTTATTCACTAAAAAAAATAAAAAAAATAATATTAAATTAATTTTTATCACATCTTGAATCAATCATACAAGATGATGGTAAAATAGATAAAGATGTTATTAGCATGATCCAAGCAAGATGAATAAAATTGAGAAATACTTCTGGTATGTTGTGTGACAGAAAAATTCCATCCAGACTTAAGGGTAAATTTTATGAAACTATAGTAAACCAACGATAATATATGGTGCTGAATGCTAGCTTATAAAAAGAAAATATATAAATAAAATAAGTGTCGTAGAAATGATTATGATAAGGTGAATGTGTGGATATACACGAAAGGATAGAATGAAAAATGAGCATATCCTTGAAAAAGTTGGTATTGCACCAATTGAGGATAAATTTAGAGAAAGTCGGCTTAGATGGTTTGGACATATAAATCGTAGGCCGATTAAACTCTAGTTAAAAAAATTGAGTTATTAGATTTTGCCCACATCAAATTGGAAAAAGGAGATCAAAGAAGATATGACAAGAAACTATAAGAAGTGATCTTACTCACTTAGACTTAGATAAGAATTTGTTAATTCATAGAGTGCAATGAAAATAAAGAATTTATATAGCCGACCCCATCTAGTGGGATTAAGGTTTTGTTGTTGTTGTTTTATCACATCTTACATAACTTTCAATATAAAAAAAATTACTTTATTTAACATCTTACACCATTGTCAATACGTTAATTAATTTATTTTACATTTTACACAAATGTTAACATAATTAATTTTATTTTTTTATTACACATATCTCAAAGCAAGTCGTAATTTTTATGGCATGACTAAATTGATCTATTTGCCAAACAAGCCCAATAAAGAGCCTTTGAATGTTAAGCATAAATTTGCCTGACTACCCTCGAGTGTTACTGTTTTAAAGTGAACTCTTCTTGATGGTAAGCATATATTTTGCCTAAGGAATTATCTATTTCGACTTCATTCGCTTTCTAAAATAGTTTGGCATAGTGGCTTTTAGCTATGTTGCCTAAAAGAAATTAAAGTTATAAAAAAATAGTGTTTTTTGGCATATGTTTCTTGGATTTATGTTCTTGTATTCTAGATCTTAACTATTGTTTTAGGTGATTTTTTCGTGGACATCATCTAGATCTCTATTTCTTAATACATTTACCAATCCTATTTTCACATATTTTCTTGATTTGATTTATTATTTATATATCTGTGTAGTTCGCTCTTCTCTGCATACATTAACATCAACCATCATCAACAAAAAAAAAAACTTCAACCATCAAAAATTAGTTCTAGGCAGATTATTTTCTCTTATATTTCCTTGTCGTTTTCCTATATTTTCACAATCTTGAAGGTCTAGTTAGGCTTTATGTCCAGAATCGCGTTTAAAGTTGCATTGATCTTGGTTTCATTTACTTGTTATAGCCTGTAAATAGCCTTGTTCTGATGGTCATTAAATGATTCTTGAGCAAAAACATACTATTCTTAAGCTTTGATGGCATTATGTGGTAGAAATAAAACCCATTTATGTTTGTCTTTTGATTGCTTCATGATATTGTTGCTAGCAACTTGTTCATTTTTCTTTTTCCAATTTACTGCAGGACACCAACTGAAGTGCAGGAGAGGTCCCTTAAAGGAAGAATGGACTAAATCTGACATTTGCAGTACGAAGAATTACAGGTTCTTTCTATTTTTCTGAAGCTTCCTTGTTTTGAAGTTCATTTTTATAATCTGCCTATTAGGATTTCATTCAATATTGGTTGGATAATATAATTTTTAAAGTGTTTTTTTTATGGCTTCTTGATATTTTCCTTCACTTGTCCTTTTAAAACTCGAACAATCCTTTACTCCAACAATTTTTTTTTTTAATTTCATCTCTTGACACCACAATTTCTCCCACCCAACTTGAAAATTGTGGTAATATTATGGCTTGAACTTTAGACGACCTTGTTTTCAAGTAGACTCCTTCCGCACTAGACTAGAAGAACACTACACAATTGTTTTATATGTATTGATTTTATACTAGACACCATAATTTTCTCCACCATACTTAAAAATTATGATAATGTGGTTCAAATGTGAGACCACTGGAACTCGAGCAAGTTCCTATCTTACTGGGTTTGGAAAACACGACCAACAATTGTTTTTATATTTTCTACGAGTAGTAATCTTATGATATGAGCAATAACGCTCCTGGGCTTCACAATTGAGTAATACATTTCAGTTCTGTTTGCATGAGATCTCTCTAATGTTCCATACGCTATGACTTCTCTATTAAGCTCTAGTGAGATAGCTGTTGAATGTGTGACAATTATCAACAATTTGAAATTCAGGGTTTCCTGCAGGCTATTAGCATTCAAATCTAACTCGGGCTGATTATCGAAATCCTGTCAGCTGTTAAATTACTCGTGATATCTGTAAATCTTCCCGTTAGCTTTAGTCTACGGTTCTCATGAAGTGTCAAGATTGGCTTATAAAATGAGTTGGGTCAAAATCAATAATCTGAATTTGTCCTGAATAATAAATAGATTAGGTCGACCCGCCAACTTGACACATGTAAAGTACAAAAGTTTATAAATGAGTAAGTCGAACTTAATCGGATTTTATTATGTACAACACGAAATTAACTAGTTTAATAACAGATTAAAATTTATGGTTCATTCCCAAAAACCCTGGGTTGTGTGCAAGTTGGATTTATGAGTCCGATCATATATTGCCATCTCGGGTGAAGTGAAGAATTAACTTGATCGAATATTGAAAGGAGTTTTTTAAAATTGAAATTTATGTAAATTTGCTTCGTGGTCGTGAGGCTAGGAGGTAATATCATACAATATCGAGGATCCTTCACTTGGTTGTTGGATTTTGAAAATAGTTTTAGTTAGGTTTTTGAGATAAACATTAATATGTCACATAATTTTTTTAATGAATTATGTTAGTTTTCTATAATAGATTTTTTTAAACTAAAAAAGTTACATATTTTTATTTTTTCCCGGGTTATAGGAAAGATAGAAATAGAGGTAAGATTAAAAAAGTAAATTTAATCTTATTCTATGAATTTTTTAATAAATGGACTATTGAGAATGACATTTAATGAACTTTGAGACTAAAATGAAAGATTTTCAATGTTGTAAATCTATGTGATATTATTTTGTGACCTCAAAAGCTTAAATGATATTTACTCTTGAAATTTTGTTGATAATTTTTGTATTGTCTCTTCACATCTAAATTGGGTGGTCGTTAGTTGAGTTCGATTCTAACTTGTTGATTTCTTTTTTATTTCAAGTTGATATTCTTTTCTAAAGTATTCATTTTTTTATTTTTCTTTGAGTAATCATAATTTTTTTTTATCTCATTTTAAAGTTGTGGTTTTGTGTTTTGAATTTAAAATCTCTGGGTATTCGATTAAATTTCTTTTTTACTAGATTAGGAACATCACTCTATTATAGTATTCATTCATTCTGAGCTTAACCAAATCTATTTATTTGATTTTTCAAAAACAAATCTATTGATTTGAGCTCGGTCAAACCCAACCAATGATAATTGCACAAGATTTTGTTAATCCTCTTCAGCTGTTACAGATTTGAACTATTAATAAGGTGTGCATGGGTTTTATATCTATTATGTACATGATCTAAGCCAAATTGGTTCTATAATACATGGAATTAGATTCGACCCATGCATCTTGAACCCGGCTTATACCTTAAACTTTTGGGTCAGGGTTTGATTCAAGTCCAATAAATAATTTTTAATATGGCGGATAAATGTTCTAATTAATATTTTTATAATAATATTTTAAAGGGGATTTATGTTTTTTACTTTTAAAAATTTATTATTTTTAAGTAACACTTTTATTTAATTTTAAAATTGGGGTGTTGCGTTTAAAAATAATGATTTTTTGAGAATGACATGTAAATTTTTTTATTTTTAAATTAAATATTTTTTTATAAGAGTGTGTCGTGGAGCCAGTAACAGTGAAGAAGAAAGAAAATTGTTTTAGAATAATAGAATACATGTATAGTTAAAAATTTAATTGTAAATTAAAAAAAATAAATTAGGGTTTTATACATAATTGCTCATAATTAGTTTGATTCTACTTGATCTATATGTTAGATGTAAAAAATTGATTTTTTAATTTTAAATCAGGTTTGATTTAATACCTTAAATTATTATCGATGTTTGAATTCAATTGTTTTATCAAATTAATTCAAACTTAATTATAAATCATATTTTATAAAAATATTATTATTTATATTATATATATATATATATGTATATGTGGGTTAATCTTTTTTTATAATTAGACAACCATAGTATAATTATATATATAATATTAAATATATTTATTTATAAATACTTTAAAATGGAAACAAATAAAATATCAGAGTCTAATTAGTTTCTCTTTGTAACAAAATTACCTCACCCCAGCATGGGCATGCCCTTGGGCCCACCAACCAATAGCTAATAGCTACAAATAGTAGGCCATGTGGGTGTGATGAATAGCATGTTGCTGTTAAGTGATGGTGATGTCCCACATACTTTCAATATTCAAGATTCTGTCAAGTGGAAAGATGCAAACTTTAGATTATGTAGTATCATGTAGAAGATATGCCAAACTATTTAACATTTATAAAATATATATTATATATATATTTATATTTATATTTCACCAATAATATTAAATTTAATGTATAGTTTTCATACATATTAATTCAAGATGTAAGTAAGCAGTGTTGAAAATTGACACCCGGAATTAAATAATTTTAATTGATATGAACGTGAAATTGTCGAGTTTAACTCTTTCAAATTCGACTAGGTGATAAGACAGTGATATTTCACATGAATTATATGATAATTTCACACGAGCATCGTAAATCTGCGTGATCTATTATTTTAACGTTTATGCTCTCAACCTTAATGTTACTTGTTTTTTCATGTCTTTATTATTATATTTGTGCCCCCCAATACGCGCAAAGTTAATAATTCAATCCTCGTTTTATGTTTTAATTTGTCATGCTTATTCTATGTAGTTTGGGAGACTAATATATAAAAAGGGTTTTTACATACAGGACATGAAATTTACACAAAATTATGTATTTCACCATCAATTCATAAATATTACCACTATCACACTATATTCATTTCATATTATATTCTTTGATGGTAAATTTCACATTTCTAAATTGACCTTGATCTTAACTATATTATTAATATATTAATTAAATACTATAAATAAATTAATTTATATAATTAACAATTTAAATATTTATGAATTTATGTATTTTAATTTATTTATCCTATTTTAAATTTCCAATTAGGGTGCCGAATTTAAATCCGCATGATTATAATTTTTAATTGAAGTAAGAAAATTGATGTGTTTACAGTAAAAAATAAAAATATATATTAGAATTTAAATATTAATAAATTTATATATTTTAATTTACATATAATATTATAAAGTATATGAAATATCTAAAATATGTGAAATGTGTAAAATTTAAATGAATATGGTGTGATAGTGGTAATATTTACGAATTGATGGTGAAATGCGTAATTTCGTGTAAATTTCATGTACTGTATGTAAAATCCCTATATAAAATTATATATATTTATATTATTTCATTTATATGCAATTATCCCCTAAATTAATCAATTGGCTCCATAAAAGATTTTATGAAAAGGAAAAGGACAAGGTGTATCTTAATTAAATGCATCATAGAAGGAATTAGGGTGTCCTTAATTAATAAGTGAGCCTGTTTGCTCATGTTATTTGTCTTCATTTTCACATGGGCCAATGGCTCCCATCAAAGTCCACAGATCCCCAATGCCTTAATTCATGCCTCTCCTATGCTCCTTTGACCCGTTATCACGAAACTTTTATTCCATTCGGCGTCGAATTAGTGGGGCCATGTATACGTAGCAGGTTGTGATTGGGCGACCTAACATTCAGTCAGCCGAATGTAATAAATATTGCTCCCTTATCACACATCTATGAACAATATATATATAATGTGTCCAAAAAACGCTATTCAGAAGGTATTAATTTGTTAGCGTTTTTACATACAGGACATGAAATTTACACGAAATTACGCATTTCATCATCAATTCGTAAATATTACCACTATCACACCATATTCATTTAAATTTTACGCATTTCACAATTTTCACATATTTCATATACTTTATAATATTATATGTAAATTAAAATGCATAAATCATATAATATTTAAATTCTAATATATATTTTATTTTTTTTACTATAAACACATCAATTTTCTTTACTTCAATTAAAAATTATAGTCATTGGATTTAAATTCGGCACCCTAATTGGAAATTTTAAATAGAATAAATTAATTAAAATACATAAATTCATAAATATTTTAATTATTATATTTATAGTATTTAATTAATATATTAATAATATAGTTAAGATCAAGGCTAATTTAGAAATGTGAAGTTCACCGTCAAAAGGAATATTGTGTGGAAATATGTGAAATGCGTAAAATTTAAATGAATATGATGTGATAGTGATAATATTTATGAATTGATGGTGAAATGCGTAATTTCGTGTAAATTTCATGTCCTGTATGTAAAAATTTCTAATTTGTTATATATATTAAAGTATTATATTTAAGTTTAATTAATAAATTGGGTATGGAATTGAGAAGATTATGATAGATACAAACTGTAAAATAAAATTTGTTAAAAAAAAAAAAGAAGGCTTGAATAAAAAGATATGTTTCTTTCAAATTTGGTGCATTGATATGGCATGTGATTAAATCAGAATAAAAAACTTTATACTTGTGTTGTACCAATAACATGTGAATTTGGCTCCACAAAAATCTATGAAAAATTGCTTCATATAAAGCTAAATTAGAAAAGAGAGATTCGTATAAATAACTCAAATAATTTGATACGATTCGAGAAGTTGACAATAATTTTAGACGGACTTACGGAAAAGAAGTATTATTTGAGTTTCTTTATCCCAAATTTTTTTTTGTTTTGATGTAGTTTTTTTTTTTATGTGTTTCGTTGAATCCGACTGTGTTAAGTTTTTATTTTTAAAAAAATAAAACGCATATTTACGCATTAAAAATATATTTAAATATTTTTAATTATTATTATAATCTCAATTTTTTCTTCTTCTTCCTTTTTTTAGTCTACAATAGTAAATTTTGATATTTAAATATAATTTTTAGTTTTTTAAAGGGACAATTACATACGTATAATAAAAAATTAGTTATTTTATATAGTTGACACTCAAATCTTTAATATTATATATTGGCAAAAAAATTATATAAAAATTATAATTTAGACGCAATTTATGCTACAAGATTGTGATATATATATAATAAAGATTGTTTTTCACATAATTTTTTTGTTAATATTTAACACTAAAAATTTATGTCAAGATAATTATTTTTTTAAATAATAATTTAATAGTCAAATTTAACAAAATTTATTAAAAAAAGGACTTGCATGAAAACAATTTTGGCAAGATGAACTTAGCTGATGTGTTTTTATTATATATATATATATATATATATATTAAATTACATTTCACATAGATTAATTTTTTTTTGATTGCAATAGATTAATTATTTTTAAATTATCTTTTTTTTTTGGGATAGTAATTGACTAGTTGTTGCATGAAATTAAATAAATTACTCAAATATCTTTGGCACTATTTATTTGCACTCATATAATCTGCTTCACAGCATGTTGTCAGATCAGAGAATTATGAAGTGATCGTAAAAGCCAATAAACAGTACTCTATAGATATGTTTAAAGATTTAGTAGATACGGATTAGATATTGCTATCTAAATAGAGATTATAATGATCATATGAATTATATGATGATTTTTTTTTTTGCATCATATAAAATATATGATTAATTTTAGGGGACAAACATATAGAAAACTTTAACATGTTGGAGCTCGCAACACGTTTTCAAAATTTCTAGTTCGTGTTGGGGACACAACTTAGGTGAGTTGTGTGATCGACGCGTACTTCAATATGATTTGCCCTCCCAAAAGTTTAGTAAGCCGTGAGCCTTATATGACTTATAATTTTGTGAGTTGTGAGGGTTGCTTGAGTACGCAAGGTTAAACCAGTTGTTAATGTCTAGATGTAACAAGAATTACGATAATGAATATCAAAATAGTTAAAAGAAAATATATATGTCTATAATAAGTTGAGAGTTCTAGAGATAGATCTGAAAAAATGGTAAGCCATTCATCTCGAATAGATGATGAAAATAGAAACTCTAAAGAAAATATTTATAGGAATTAGAGTTGATTGGAGATTGTCGTGACTCCATAATTAATTACCAATAACTAATTCCCAAGTCAACCAATGTTATGTCAACACGTGGAATTCTTAAACTCGCACGTGTTTTTGATGATGCAATCAGCCGGTTTACTCTATCTTATAGTTTTTGATGATGCAAGTAACGCAGTTACAAAGTACGACATATTGGGTTAGACATTTCGCAAATAGTTTTAATCTAGCTTGATGATACGGTGAGTCTCATTAGATCAGAGATGTTATATCTTGTATTAAGGGGGCCCGGGGCTTTACCTATAATAATATAGTTATTTTGCTAAGAAATATATTGTATCTCATAAGGGTTGATAGTCTTACTTCTCATGTATGATATGCGTATGATTGAGATACATCTAGAAATTCATATATTAGCGCTTATTGAGCAAAGTCATGTTCTTCAAGTCCAGTGAGTAATAATTTAAATATTTTGGTTTAGGATGTGAAATAAAGTTGATAATTTTATTGATAATTTTATCCTATTGGTCTAGTATTATTTTGATCCTGACTTTAATTCTCGCGTCAAACAGGGCCTTAGTCTCGAAACATTTTCATGATTAAGTCCTTCCATATAAGAGCAATTAGAGATTAATTCCTAGTAAACTTTTAGAGAAATCACAAAATAATTTTATTCGTTATTATTGAGCCCATTAGAGGAATTCATTTACTAGAAGGTTTCTAATATTTTAGCAATATTTATCTACCTGTCACAAAAAATTTAAATATTATTTATATATCTAATTTTTTATAAAATTTAAACTATAAAATAATATGTATTTAAAAGAAACCATGTAAGTATGAAAATTCCCCAATTTTTACTACGGATTCATGCTTTTTTTTTTTAATCCTTTAAGTGCTGGGTTAAAATTAATATTTAATTATCTATTTTCACTGAATAAGAGTAATTTAAATCCTTTCTAATTTAGAAAAAAATATTAGAATAATTTCTTACTACATTTTCTGGTGAGATAACAATGATCTGAATAAATTTTGGAATGTGTGGAGAACCCATAATAATGAAGAAAGAAAAATACAAATTTGTTTATATCAGAAGAATTTGAGTTGAGTTTCATAAAAAAATATTATTATTTTTTTCATATTTTGAGCAACATTTGAATTTTAAAATATATATTAGATCACTCAGAAAAAATAAATCATCCTAGTTTACTCAAGGAGGCCTAAGTTTCATCTAATTTGTAAATGTTGATCTTATAGTGCAGCTTACTGTAGTTCTAATTGTAGTGTAAATTTTTTATTCATCTGCGTTAAAACTACATTGATTTTTAATTAGCATTTCATGTGAAATCTACTCATGGAAGTTCACAGAGGAAATTTTTTTGAATAATTTGGATTCTTTTTGAGTGAAGCATGAAGGCAAAGAGGCTTCTTTCTCTCTCTCTCTCTCTGTGTGTGCACGCGCGAAGATGCTTGACCTTATTACCTATGCTAGCACTACTAAGAAGCGAAATGCTAAAGTCGAGATGGACTTCATTGCTCAGTAGATTGCTGATTATCTCTTTGATTTTTTGCTCTATACCATATCTCATCTTTGCAGAAATACCAATGGGGTCTCAGACTTCCTAGCCCACCTCGCTTCCTTTAGCGATTTCACTTGGGTGGGGCCCTCCCTACTAACTTTTATTACCTGCTTTTTTAGGATATTTCTAATCTTCATACTTTCTACACTGTTAATTGATTTTTAGTCTAAGCCACCATTTCAGCTCTCTCTCTCTCTCTATGAAAAGTGGCAGAAGATTTAAACCTCTATTGCATTCATTTGACACATTGAGAAAAACAACTCGTGACTGAAGAGCACAGAAAATGATTGTCAGGTAATGTCCTGAAAGAAGAAAATCACTGGTGCAACAAGCACCTCCTAACACGCTTCTAAGCCTAGTAAGCAGTGAAAGAGGCATATAAATGAATAATCTCACATTAAAAATTAAGAAATGAGAGTTTCTAAATTATATAAATAAATAAATGATCTCAAACTATAGAAGCATCTTTTGAGACAAAACTGTATACTAGTGACGGAAACATCATATTAAAGGCATTTTGGCTATAGTTAGTTGACCTTCCTGAGAAGTTTTTAAGTCACATAATTTCTTAAAGCCAGAGTAAACAATATTTCTACAACTAAGACAAAGAACATTAGTGCCGCATTGACCATTTTGGCCATTTTGGCCATATATTTCTTTTGTTTCAGTCCTAAATTGAGAAGTATTATGACCATTTTGGGGTTGTCAATCAGATCTATCTCTCGACTCTCATGACTCGTCTTCTCCCTTGTAGATGAGTTTGGCCCCTGATTTGGTGCTTTATAAAGTAATTCATTCTTGAAACTTCTAGAAGAGGTTGATCTTGACGTGCTCAGTAGATATATCTTTCTTCTAGATTCTTGTCCAACTCGAGCATGCTGATGTCGAGGTTTTTTCTTAAAATTCTCATCTCAAGGATTCTCTTATCACGAATTTCATTCTATAAATCTTTTTAATCTTGTCAACTATTTATATAAATTGTTAACTTCGTCAATGTAAGGGCGCTAATTTGGGTTGGCAAACCAAGTTCGGGTCGATCTCTTTTTTATCCAATCTATTTATTAAATGAGTGAAACATCAAAACACATATATGACCAGTTTAATAAACGGATTATTCGAGACATCAACTCATTTATTATAATTTTTTATGTAATTAAATTTGATAAATTCAATATTTTTTTACTTTGAATTAATATATTCATAAAGTTTAAGTAAAAATATGAAAAATATAATTAAATTATGCAATATACATCTAATAATTAGTATTAAAATTAACACTAAAAAGATAAAAAACTCACCAACTCATACTTTTTAGACGGGTTAAATTCATGTTGATCCAATTATGACTCGTACCTACTCACTCGATCCATCGAGTTTGAATCGAGTTCACGATTTAGGCCAAAATTTGCCACCCCAAGTTGGGAAGAGCATAATTTCAAATTAAATCCCCCCTTCTTCTTCTTCTATATATATCCTGCCTCACTGCACTTTTGCGTACTGTCACCATAGAGAAAATATAAGAGAGAGCGAGAGAGAGCAATGGAGAGTACACAGCAGAGATATCGTGGCGTTCGACAGAGGCACTGGGGCTCCTGGGTCTCTGAAATCCGCCACCCTTCTCTGTAAATACTTCTTCTTCCTCTCTTCTCCATTCCTTCTTCTTCTTCTTCTTCTTCTAACCATCTCTTTCTTCTTCTACCTCTTCGCTCAGGAAGACAAGGATATGGCTGGGGACCTTCGAGACCGCCGAGGACGCCGCCAGAGCCTACGACGAAGCTTCGAGGCTGATGTGCGGGTCGAAGGCGAAGACCAACTTCCGTTACGATCCTAATTCTTCGTATTCTTCTTCTTCTTCCTCCTCGAAGTTCCTTTCCTCAACTTTAATGGCGAAACTCCGGCGCCTCCACCTCACTTCAGTGCAATCCTGCCAGCCCACGCTCGGGGCTTCACTCGGCAGCGACAGTCTGTCAAGGGGGAAGGTGGCTGAAGAAATCATGATCATGGAGGAAGAGAAACGCCTGAGGTTAATGGTGGGAACTGAACGGAAGGAGGCTGCAATGAGTGGCTCCAGCCCTTTGGAAGAAGAAGAAGTGGAGGAAATGATAGAGGAGCTCTTTGATTCTGATCCCCGCATGGAGCTTTGCTCCAATTCCCTCTGATTTTGTTTCCTCCCTTCACTCTTGTAGTTCTATTATGAACTAATTTGTTAAAAATGATCTGAAACGTATTCTAAGTTGCAGTAAATCTCCGACAGAGTACTGGATGTCGAACAGACGAGAAATTTTTGCGTACACCGGTGCACGGTGCACAAGCCTAATTAGCGCACGACATGTGGATGAAAGTGATCATGCGTGCTGATGTGTCGTGCGCTAATTGGGCTTATGCACCGTGCACCGGTGTACGCAAAAATTTCTCCGAACAGACAGACTCGAATGGACTAGAGTGGGAGATCATGACGACTTATAGGTCTCTTTTATAAATATAAAAAATTATCTCATATTATATATTTAATATAAATTATGGTGTTGATGCACCAATGATTAATTGACTTAACCTTTGAGGTTAATAGGTATTCATTTAATTATACATTAAATCTAACTTGAGATCCCCTGTGGTAACACTCCTCAAATGTGGTATCAAAACTAATAGGAATGACAACGAGACGAGTTTATAAATATCCATACCCGCCCCGCTATATATTATTCATTATCTATACCCGTTTCCGCCCCTCCCCTATTCTAGTTTTCATAAACTCGTACCCGCCTCGTTTCCTCACTAATGTTAATGAAAATTGAATTATTTTACTCTATTCAAAACAACAAAAATCGTAGCCACATGGTGAATATTACATTTCTTCATTTTCAATACACCTTTTTTATTTGACTCTATATAAGTCTATATAAGAATAGATAAAAATATATGTAAAACAGGGAGTATAGTTGATTCATACCCGTACCCGCCCCATTTTATAACAGGGCGGGGCGGGTTGCGGGTAAAATTTAAGTACCCATGCCCGTCCCAATAAGGACAGGTTGGGGCGGTTTAATCGGGTACGAGTACAAATTGTCACCTCTAAAAACTAATAGTTTAGCTTGGACTATTGGATTAAGTGAATATAGAAACTGTTTCCATGAGTTTTATCTTATTTATCATGATCCAATTTTGAAAGAAAGACAATGTTAGAAAAGAAGTGAGATCTTTTCCTAAAAGAAAGAGGATGAAATTGCCTAACAAATCCTACTCACCCGAAGTCACTCAAAAATACTTTTTTCTTAGTCTAATTCCTTGCTCTATCACTATAAACAACGGACTTGACAAGAAAAGATAAAAATTATAATAAGTGACTTTCAACAGAGTGATTGAGTGAGCTTTTGAAATTCATGCACTTAAATAGTCGAATTAATGTAAAAAAATTCAACATAAATAAATTCTCATGTTGAGAAGATTTATTAATATGAATATATATATATATACACACAAACATATACATTGAGAATCATTCAACATTGAATATTCAATAAAATTTATGACATTAATGCACAATACTTTTTAGGTTTATAAGGGTACATTCAAATTGAATATTCGATTAAGATCAAGTGGATCATGCGAGTTATGTTCCATTGAATCTTGATATCTTTTACCATATTAATAAGAAATCCAAAAGTAAGTGACTCACAAAATCTCCAAATGGATGAGTTGTCTTTCAATACATATACACTTGATGGATTAAATTTACCGATAGATGGGGAAACATAAATATGAATAAATTCTTATGAAAGAGGGTGAGAATATAAAAAATAATAATTTTACTTAGGCCCCTGAAGTTTGATTACTTTACCATAAAGATTCACAAACATCAAAACATGTTATACAGATCCACAACAATTACTGTATAGTTCATTATAGCCCTAATTATTTTTAAAAGCCTTCTAATCAAGTCTAGCATAATATTTTCCATCTAAAATACCGTTAATTTTTCAAAAAATAAAATTAAAATAAATATTTTTTAAATCTACCATTTTACCCCCGAGCACTTGCGCCGCCTCAACTGCAAGCCGCTGGGCCCAGGTGGTCGCGCTCGCAACCTCACACGCAGGTAGCTTCCCTCGCAACTGCTCGCGACCTTGAGCACAAGGCAACCTTGGGTGCGGGTGGTTGCCATCACGACGGCAGACGACTCGATCCGACAAACTTGTGTGGGTCCAATGAGGATAAAAATAGTAGTGGCATATTTGAAAATTGATAGACTAAATAAGAGTATTTTTATCATTTTAAAAATATCTAACAGATTCTGTCACAGAGGAACCACGATATCTTGTATAATATTTTTTGTATACCTAAATAACATGTTCTAAGATTTATGGACTTTTATGACACAGTAAGCAAACCTCAGAGGCCTTAATGAAATTACTCCTAAAAAAAATTACCCTACATTGATAATGAACAAGTTTTGTATTAACATTCAATTTTCATATTCAACTACATTAGATATATATCATGTGCACCAAACAAAAA
Source organism: Apostasia shenzhenica (assembly GCA_002786265.1). Classification (NCBI taxonomy): domain Eukaryota; kingdom Viridiplantae; phylum Streptophyta; class Magnoliopsida; order Asparagales; family Orchidaceae; genus Apostasia; species Apostasia shenzhenica. The sequence continues at coordinate 2,322,861 of KZ451917.1, forward strand.
AGAAGCTCTAACAGAACTGATTAAAGATGATGAACTACGTAGTCTTAGAGGAACCCTTGGCTCTTGGAACGTCAACCCAAATTAACTTCAGCTCAATTTCACCGGATTCAACGTTCCTGAGTTTAAGACACAGTTCCTGAACAACCTTACCATTAACCCATTTAATATTGCTCTCCCCAGCAAGACAGTTTTGCCGACTCGGCACCTGTTTTCTTATGACCTGTCCATCAGGAATACCCGCTAAGTCCGTCCTCGAAACTTCAAACAGCGATAATATTTCGAACTCGGCATCACCCATTGGGTCATCAGCGGTGAATGTGTCCTTGTCATACACTTCCTTGAATCAAAAATTGGGAACAAAATGAGCATGTTTTCTGAATATAAATGCATTACAGAGAGAAATGTATGGGAGGAAAGAAGCAGACACCAGAATGCTGCTCAAACTTTGCAATAATGAAGTTTGAATGTAGTATGAGATTTGTTAAAAGGAATATGAAAATGTTGATAAGAAAAGATGTAAGCAAAATTACTGTGATAACTAAGACTTGAAATGCATGCATAACTAGGAGTAAACGAAGAAAATAAAATCAACTTATGATTGGGGAAAAAAATATATGACGTCTTTGGCCAGTGTTTGGTAATCCTTTAAAGCAAACTGGGTTAAATTTAAACTCCAATGATGGAATTTATCTTGTAATTTAGGTAGGATATGAACCACAATAAGTTTTCATCCAAGAAGATGTATAGGATGTAAAATATACTTAATTTTTTTTTAATTTTGAGGTGTGTATATTATGTGAAATATGTTAAAACAATGCTAATTCAAAGGTCCTACAACTTTTTTGTGCTACATATCATTTTTCATATAGCAATAATGTAGGGATTTATGTAGGATGTGATGTAAGTATGACTTTAATTAGGTTAAACTAAACTAGCTAAATAAAAGCAGGTTATACATTCAGGAGAAGATGCTTCACCATTCAATGGGTTTTCATAAGTTGGAAATGATACACACTAACAAGGTAAAGCCAAGGAACTTTAACTCATAAAATGACTAAGGAAGAAGAGTAACTCACTTTTCTATTTTTCTCTTTAAAACAGACTGACAAGATTAGCTATAGGTGAGTAATATCTAAAAGTCAACATATTAATGTTTTTCAATATGCTTTAGAAATTAGTTTCCTCAATTGCTGCATTATCAACAATCAATCATCTTTCCATAACAAAAGAAGAAAAACAATCAATCATCTACCCCAATCCAACCATACAATCATTGGATTCGCAATTAGTAAGGAGCAACAAAGCTTTGCTCACTATTTAAGAAGGTATTTAGTTTCTAAAGTATCAACAGGTGCGTTTATATCCAACTCCAAGCTCCATTAAGAATAAGATTGGTTTCTAACAAAAAAAAAAAAACAAGAATAAGACTGGAAGGGTGAACTTGAAGATTAAATCAGAGGACATATTCTCCCCCTAAACTGCTCAATGTCATCAATCAGTGTAATAACCTGGTTAAGTAACTGATTATAACTAAATAATGATAATAAGAAATAGATATCTTTCAACGAACTACTATGTTTTTTTTTAATCTTGGAATGAAATAATATTTGAGTGTTATATCCCGGTGAAGAAAAGTGTTGAGACCTTGAGTGAAAATCCATAAATATCTGAAACAATAAGGTTCCCCGATCTTCTCCTTCATATTTTCTCTTTGTAATCAACCGCTACTAGGTCCACATCAGAGTTTGTATTAACCCGTCAGCAACTCACTTGCACTAGATTGAACACGCCACTACCCAACTTAGTGGCTCCTACTTCACTTGATCGCATAACCTAGAAGAGCTCCACCATAATTGTCTACCCTATAGTCAAGCCCAACTCCCCCTTCGCTTCTCGCTCATCTATCATAGCAAGTCCCACTTCTTTTCGGCTATGCCACCCATGGACTCCTGTTCATCGCTTGATTCAAATTCTACGTAGGTCCCCATCCATCATTCAACAAATGTCATCCAGCTTACACGGGTTTGCTCAGGCACCATTCCACCTTCCAGCTTCCGTCGTGACCTTCCCACGCAGCCAATGCTTGTGGCCCAGCTTGACTCCTGCTTTCGTTCACAGGTATCAGCTCCACTTCACCTACAACACTACGTTCACCATTTCTACGTAACACACTGAACCTGCAAGTTAGCTGTTGCCATTAACACCATGGTTCACTGCTATTAACACCAAGGTTCATCGCCTCCCAAATAACAGTGGGATTACTTCACCGTGACTACTTATTATTCTTGGTCAATTGATTTAGGTATCCTCAACCTTAACTTGTATCTTTTATATCTCTTAAGATCTAGTTGAAAAGCTATCATTGTGAATGCTTGATTTGCTCACTCATGCGATTTTATACTTAATTGAGTGTGAACCTGACTACTGGATTGTATTTGAGAGGTTTTGTATTTTTCAATGTACCGTAGCTCTAATAGATTGACATATGCAAATTGCCACCTACTTGGTAGATTTCCTCATATCTTTGATCTCGCTCTTATTATTTCAAATTATTCTACCTACAAGACCTATAGTTTCTAGATATTTACATATTCACTCTCCGAACTTATTCCCATCACGTTTTGTGATTGTTGTCATCCTTACGGCTAATTTTTGAAAGTAGGTCACGTCACCATATAGTTCCCTCTCTTATGGGATTAATAGTGTGTTCTTGGCATTTCTGCAACATCGGCTCCTATGGCGATGAAATTGCAAGCATCTGAAGAGCTATTGAAGTAAAATCGAATTGCTTGGAAGTTGATAGGAAGCACATCCTACCATACAAACCCACCAAGTAAGCTTTTATAGTGTGGCTCATGGAACAAGTGAATGTTTAGTGCCTTTTGGCTATTCTCCAATGCTTCTTGAATCTGGCAATTTTCATATATATTTTAGATCGTAACTCTCTTTCATGATATTCGTTATCATGAAAGACAAGTAAATTTCATTGAGGATTCCTCTTTATAAGGATAAGAAGGAAGCCAAGAAGTTCATCGAAGAAAAAATTTCAAATAAGTTCGTCAGCAAAGTGTCATAGAAGTTTTGACAAGCACTGAAACCTCAACCGCTGTTTAAACCAAAGTTAAAGATCCTACCAAAGATGAAATGTCTACGACATGGCATCAGAGAAAGAGTAGAATCAAAGATTTTGCTAAAATATGGTGTTTGGCAAACATCAATAGGAAAGTGTGGTTTAGTTTCTACTAAGGAGCAACCCCCGCCAAATGAGATTTTGACAAATAAGATAAGGGCATGACAAACCTCATTTGAGAACTTCGTAGAAGAGAAACATCGAGGAGAATTTTTTGTTTTGGGAGAAGCTACTTGTTTGATTATTTGTTGAGAAGGAATTTCCACAACTGAATTGACATGTATTCTAGAAAATTAAAGAATATCAAGTAATAATGGAAAATGGCAACAACGGCCTACCAAGCTGTTGAGAAGAAGTGGCCACATCAACCCATAATCGAACTGCAAAGAAGAGTGCTTGCAATCCATAAAGAAGCGTGGAGGGAATTCTCGGTAATTCACCGCACAAACCATTGCTCCTTTCGCTTCCCATAAAAAGGAAACAGAAGAACAAGTTGTAGGGTGCGTAAAGTTGATGATATTGAAGAGAGACACTGTCGGAGTGAAGCCAAAGGTCAACTAACAGAGCATTAGGAGAGCCTTCGTCAAAAGGAGGATTCCACTGAGGAAGATCTGAGCAGGGGCATCTAGTCTTCTGAGTTATAGTGTTGTCACTCATCGTTGCCAAAAAAGAAGTAGAAGAACATAGATATTCTCTATTTTTACCTAAGTTACGTGTCTTATGTGAAGACCACCATAATTCTTTGTTGAGTCACCGTAGAGAGATACCCAAACCAAATGCTATATCAAGCTAGTTATTATGCTTGTGACAACTATGGATTCTAAGATTCCACACATAAAATCCTATATGCATTCGTCTTCAAGTAGTATAAAGTTCTAGAGGAGTATTTCATCAATGTTTTATTCTTTTGAATTGTAGTGAAAGTTTGTAGTTGAGAATTCTAAAGTTTTTCGACATTTGTTTTTCCATCGATAGAGGTTTTAGATTTGTTTCTTCCACCATAGTAGAAAATTTAGTAAAGCTTTAGCAATAAAAATGGCATTAAAATAGAATAAAAAAATCAAATTAAACAAACTGGCAAAATAACTGAAGTGTGAGTTTTCAACAAGTAGGTACAACTTATATTATCAAGTATTAACTTAACATTCTTTAATTAGGCATTGTTTTAAGTTTAATAAGATTTTGAGTAGGTGCCCATTTAGCAACAATATTCTAAAAAACTGAATATTACTAAGTCATGAAAGCATATTAGTAATTATTCAATTGAACCATGTCTACAAGTGCTTGCATTTCAGCATATAAAAGAAAGACAAACCCAAAAAAAAGCAAATTTTATCTTTTGGAATAAGAACATTGTTATGATACATCTGAAAGAGTTAAAGATGATTAATGAGATTAGTTAAGAAACAACAATACCAATTTGATTGGAATAGTAGGATCTTCAATAGATAGTGTTAATTCTTCATCCCACTCCTGGTTAACACTATTTTTTATTGCTCGAGTCTTCAGCTTCTATAGACAAAAATTGGACATAGATAAACAAACTATTAGCACAAATAACTCAATAACTTAAAAAATCAGTCAAGTGTTTCAACACCAATTATCAAGCATCTACGTGTTACAAGGGCTTTCTGGTATATGGACTGTGTAAACATTTAGTTTTATATCAGCTCAAAAAGGACTTGAATAGTTAAACAAAAAGACTGCAAATTAAAACCTTCGAAAGTAGCAAGCAGGTCTCACATAAAAATAAATTCATTGTATTGCAGAGTACTAATTGATTTTGCTTTAAAAGACATGGAAAATTATCCTTCACACTGCAAGAACCAATAAACACAATTCCATCTTTACATTCTATCAAATTTTCCCTCTGCCTAACTGCAAGCTTCCTTAAATCACCATTTAATTTTAGTCAGACCTCAAAAGGTTTCCATTGCTACCCTCACTATGAAAGTTAGCAAAATCAACAGTCTTCTTTTAATGATTAAAGTTCAAATTTTCACATTTCCAATAAATTTTGCCAGGTTAGTTGGAGTTAAAGTAAAAAAAAATGTTCTAATTATCAGTATGATTATATTGAAGAAATGCTTGAAAAATGTATGGCTGCCAGTAAGATCAAAATTAAGTTAAGATTAAAAAAAATCAATCTTCACGAAAATTCCCTTTCTAGATGCAAGGGAAAAAAGAACGTTGGATTTTAAACTACACTTGGTTTTGTTTGGTGATGACTTAGACATGACGTAAACTGTTGTGCTCTTTAAGCTGTCCTGGAGATAACTAGGGATGCCATCGGAAAAGGAAAGCCACTTGAGGCTCTTAAAGCTACTTAAGTCGAATTTGGATCGAATTATTTTAGGAAATTAAGCTGCTTAACTCTCAAAAGAAGCTTAAACATTCACATAAAGGCTTTAAGTAGCTTAAATCTTGTTCCCACACACAGACTAAAAAATACAGTCGATACAAACCAAGATCGAATTAGTTAGACACCAAATCACAGTATGCATGAAGATCGAAAGATCGGAGAATAGGGAAATCTGTTTAGCTCATGAGAACGATCCAGAGAATCTAGAATAGATATGAAGATACACGCGAAGGATGGAAGAAATAGCGGGTTAAATCACCTGATTTCCCATTCGGAGGACAACGTAGGGGTCGCTGCTGCGGGAATCTCTGACGGCGAGGTTCACCCCTCTCACAACGCGGACCTTGAGAAGTCCTAGCAGCCGATCCACCATTTTTGCCGTTCTTCTCCGACGACGACGACACACTAGCCTCGATTGCCTGGCCGTCGTCACGGGAAGATTGAGAATATATATATGAGAAGTAAAATTTTATTATTTAAAAATATATTAGATGTAACATAAATTTAAATTTTGTATTGATAATTTTATAAAATATAAAATATAAATTAAATTTGTATATTAAAATTTATATTTAATGTTAAATAATTTTAAAAAAAATTACAGCTTATTTAGTGACTACTTCTCAAAATTTAAAAGAAAGAAATATAATTTAGCTAAGAAATTCATGTAACTACTTCTCAAAAATTCTTGTAACAGATTTTTAACAGTAAAAATTGGAATTTTAATGGTTTCCTTTCTAAAAATATAATTTATACAAAGAAATTTAAGCCTTAAATATTATTTAAATTTATTTTTTAAACTACATTACACTAGTAATCGAAATATTTAACATTACTTGTACCTCCTTTAGCTAATTAGGAAGCATATTTACTTGTTAAAAATTTTGTATAATATATAATAAATACAAAATAAATTTAATTATTTATTTTAAAATATATATTTAATGTGAAATTTAGTTAAATTTTAATATAAAAATTTACACATAATATATCAAAATAATTTAATTAAACAAAGAGACCTTATATTATTTTTTAATCATATCATCAAATTTTAAATAATACACATCCTAATGGTCTTTCATTTGTAAATTAAAATTTTAATTTGATATACCAATAACATTTAAATTTAAATTATTTTATCTAAAAATAATTAGTAATTATTTAATTTAATAATATATATAATGAAATAATTTATAAAAAAATATAAATTATTTCTTTTTTAGCCCGGATGGGGATTTTTGGGGGCATTAATTCCTCTATCTGAAGTAATTTGAAAGAGCCGCAGTAAACCCGTAGGTTCGCCGGATTATCGAATCACCATAGCTGATAGCACCATCTCCTTCGGGCAACAGCGATCCTCGCTTTTCCCTAACGCGTTCTTCAGCAATCCGCCTCCCTCTTCTTCTACTCCCCGATCGGTCAAAGCCTTGTCGCACGAATTCTACAATTTATCGATTTCGTTAACAAAGCTCTGGATAAGATCAAGATCAAGGATTGTTCTTGAGTTCTTTTTCTTCGAATCGGGTATATGAGATTTCTACTGCGGAGGTAGAAGAAAAAGAGGCAGAGGAGATGTATAGCAATTTCAAGGAGCAAGCGATCGAGTACGTGAAGCAGGCGGTCCAGGAGGACAATGCCGGGAACTATGTCAAGGCCTTCCCCCTGTACATGAACGCCCTTGAGTACTTCAGGACGCATCTCAAGTATGAAAAGAACCATAAGATCAAGGAGGCCATCACCCAAAAGTTCACAGAGTACCTCCGCCGCGCCGAGGAGATCCGCGCCGTGCTCGATGAAGGGGGGACTGGAACGACAGCCAACGGCGATGCGGCAGTGGCCACAAAGCCGAAGACGAAGCCTAAGGACGGGGATGATGGAGGGGAGGATCCGGAGCAGGCTAAGCTAAGAGCAGGGCTCAACTCGGCGATCATAAGGGAGAAGCCGAACGTTAACTGGAACGACGTTGCTGGTCTTGAGAGTGCCAAGCAGGCCTTGCAGGAAGCTGTCATCTTGCCCGTCAAGTTTCCTCAGTTCTTCACAGGTTTATTTTCTTGCTATTCCTCTTTTTTGTGTATGTATCTTCTTGTTCATGCATCTACTTAGCCATCTCCACGTATAGTTATCATTTTTGGATTCTGAATGTCCCCTGGAATTTGGTGTTATATATGATTTTTGTATGACATGTATATGTGGTGTGCATTCATATTTCTGGGATTTGGCAAGTGCTTCATTTGCTTGCATATTTGCATTTGATGAAAACAGAGTTCATTTTGGCTAGCATATCAATTCAAGTTGTTTAAAGGCAAAATAACTGTAATATGTTTGAATTATTGATTTATTATCATCATATACTTTGTTAAAAAAGGAGCGAATTATATTGTCACTTATAAGAATAAGTCTTTAAGAACAAAAATTGATTATTTCTTTTTAAGAAACTAAGATTGCCTGGATTGCAAAAATTGTAAGGTTATTCCAAGTGAAAGCTTGACTGCCCAACATCAATTAATGGTCTTAGATTTCAAGATAAAATGTTAGAGAAGGAATAGTAAGCTGAAATAGTATTCTCATATTTGATGATGTAATCTAAAAAATGAAAATAAAAATATTTTTTGAGAGAGATTTTAGAAATTAGGTAGTGAGATGTTGATGGAAAAATTGATCTTAATTGCTAATAAGCTTTTAGAGAGTCAGATTAGATGTTTGGATATATAAATTGTAGGTTGATTGAAGTTCCAAAAGTGAGAGTTGAATTATTGGATTTAGCTTATGTAAAAAAGAAGGAAGCCCAAAAAACATGGAAAGAAACTATTGGGAATGACCTTGCATACTTGGAGCCAAATGAGAAATTTTTATTTGATAGAGTGCAATAAAAATAAAGAATTCATGTAGTCGATCTCATATTGTAGGATAAAAGCTTGGTTTTGTTGTTGTATTCAATTATATATATTTTTGAAAATTGACATATTGATGGCATTGCACTAAAGCAAAGTGTGAAAAGTATAAAGGTCAGCAAACATCTCATTTGAGGACGTTGCAAACGTTAATGGGGAGAGGCATATCTTTCTTTCGATAAAAATTGCCAAATATAATATAGTGCATCAAAAATTTGACTGCATTATTTATATTATATTGTATATTTGGTAGCTTCCAAGAAGAAAATGAAAGTAAAATGTTCATAATATGCTCAATGCCAAGAACCTTTTGAAGATCATTTTTTTTTAATCAGAATTACAAGATCTTTTTGCGAGTTAGCATTGCAACTTGTGTGTACTCTTTGTGAGATCTAAGTATGGGTCTAAAGGGAAGAGTGAATAGACCCTAATTAAAATTTTAATTTATTTTAATATATAATACATTGAAATTAACTTAAAATTAAATTAGCAATGAGATGAATTATAATAATAAACGAAATTAATAATAAAATATGTAAGAATATAAACAAGTTTATGGATAAGAAACACAATGATTTAATGATGTTTGACTACTTATGATATCCATGTCCTTGACTTAACGATAAATTATCAAACTATCCACTAACAATACTCCTTAACGGGAATGAGCAAACCTAACACAACTGTCCTCTACATTTAGAGGCACTCTTTATTTACTCGAAGGAACAACTAATCAGCTCTTCTATCATACAAAAGTCTTTCTTCACACCTAGTGTGAAGGATCCACAAAGTATCTCCTCTAATACTTAATTAGAATCCCCCTAATCAAGTGAGAGAAATCATAAAACTCAAAACAATACAAAAATATACAATAAGTACAAATATCACTCCTTAATCGACTTTTAATTTTTTGCACTTAAGTAAATTAGTTTTCAGTTGATGGGGTTCAAATAATCGTTTAGAAGATCATCAGTATAACAAAATATTTCACAATATTTATATAGAAAAATGTCTCAAACGACTAGTAAAAACTGTTGTTAGACTGCCCTTGCTCAATCAACTGATCGATTAAACAATTAACCGTTAGAACCTTAGCGATCACATTTCTAACTGCTATGATTGATCAATTTATTCCATCTAACTTGATTCAAACTACGTGCCAACTAATATGTAGCAATGTCTTAAGTGCTCAGATGATGATCCACATATCCTCTAGTACTCTTAATCTTTAAGGACAATCTTACAACGATTCTACTAAAATAAAAATAATAAACAATAAGATTAATCTTCAGTTTAGCTCATCTTGATCTCCAAAGCTTTGTTCATCATTTCACTTCAAGTTTAATTTCATTCTACAAGCTTCTTTCATTTTAACTATTATGTGGAGCATCAAATTTGCAATAAATCATTCAGCCTATACACATTAGACTTAACAAATTGTTAGTTATTAACTAACTCAAACATGGTGACAAATATTAAAACACATGATTATACATAATCACTATGGAGGAACCAATATTTGTGGCATTGCTTGCTATCTGCTTTGTATTCATTACTTTCTGCTTGGCCTCCAATTGTCTTTTAATTGTGTCCTCTCTTTGTTGGTTGCTAATGTTGAATTTAACCCTCCATGTAGTCTTCTATATGTTTCATGTTGCTGTCTACTAGTTGTTGCTATCCATCTCCTTCTTGTTGAGTGATTTTATTTGGCTTTGAATTCCCCATGTTAGTCCAACTTGTTTTGAATGAGTTGGAGTACCTCGATGGAGTCTCTCTCTAACCAAAGCTCCAATGTCCTTGGCATGTCACATGGAAATGGCCTTTAATTCTTTGAATGTTGCCAACTTTTCAGTAGTGGGTACTACAATCATGAGGATCCTTGAGCCTCCTAGTAGGAAGTTGGCAAGGTGGCCCTTAATAATGAACCTAGCTCTAGCTACGCCATCATCTTGCATTAAGCCATCAAAGTTAATTTTGATCCATCCAGAAAGTGGGAGTACAAGGCCTTATAGAGGCAATTGGGTTCTAACTGTTCCCATGATGGTCCGAGATTTTGCTAAACCATATATTCATCTTACTACTAGGGTATCAACAAAATTGTTGATATAAAATTACTTCATAATGAATAGATAGAATGTATCCTATCCAAAAAAAAGACTATATATATCCATTTGGTTGTTAGTTGTCATGTATGGAATGTAGAATTTTGGGTTTTTATGAAAATGTGTCCTAGACCTCTGTATAAAGCAATGTAAGAGTATATCATGTTATTTCCTTTTGGAGGGGATTATAAAAATTAGTAGGGAGAGGCATTCCCCTCACTTGAAATAAATTACAAATCATAGTTTTGTTCGCTAGGTAATCTGTGGCAACATTAACATTTCTTGGTACGTGACTAATGCTACAATCACAAAACAAAGCAAGGTACTAATGATGTCCGCCCTTGTGCTACTTTAGGTGTTATCGGGTGGGTCTAGAATAAACTCTTGGGGTTGCCTACTCTTTCTTCTTGTCTAGATTCTCCATCTAATGATGGTTATAGTTTCCCTATTTCCTTGCTAGAAGATACTCTTAGTTGCAACCATTAGGGCCTTGTTTTGCTGCTACCCCTTGTTTATTATTTTCAGCCTGATCTCCTCCCTTCTTACTTACCAATTCCCGTTGCATACGCCTCTTTGGTGGCTCTTGGCTTGCTCTTTGCCCTAGCTTCTTGCTTCTTTTGCCCTGGTCCTGTGCTACTCTCAGGTTAGGCAATAAAGTTCCTACTATTTTGCTCTCAGTTTGTGTGTTGTTCCACCTCTGTTGCAAGCATTGCTATGGCCATTGAAGGACCTCCATAGAGTTGCCTTGAATTTGTATACATGCAAGCTTTTGTGCTCTACCTTTGACAGCTGTGAGTCCTTCGACTGCAGCCCACTTTTCTGAAACAACAATGGGAATCGAACTTTTGTGAATTCTATAGTTGCCACCTTGGATGAGAGATCCCTTATGGTTCTTGATGATGTATCACACTTAGGTAACACCACAATCTTTTACTACTCAGGTAATGCCACAATCTTTTACTGAAATATCGAAATTAATTTTAAACCAACCATGAGGTGGGAGAATCCAAATATCTTCAAAACCCCTTCTGTGCAACCAAACCACAGCTAGAAGAGTAGCAATGTGTTTTTTAAGTCTTTACAATGACTTTTTAAATGATGATACATAAGCTTATGGGCCTGAATTGCTTAGATTGTTCTACATTATTAGCTTTTGGTACAAGTTCAGCAACAGTGTTCTTTGAAGTTTGATGCTTGCTCCTTATGCTGAACACTTGTTTTGCAGCTCCGATCATCTCATCTTTCACCATAGACGAATATGCCTTCAAGAAGGACCCTGTGATGCCAACCCCCCTACTGCTTTGTTATTGGCCAATGAAAACACTGGGACTCTAATTTCACTTTCACTGACCCGCTGAACTAGCATTTCTGTTGCCAAAGTAGAATAACCATCCCTAGCCTATACATCAGAGGGAATAGGGTTCAAAATGTCTTAGGATTGTCAAATGGACAACTTTCTTATGAGATAACATACAAAGAGTTTGTGGGGCTCCAAACTTTTACCTTTTGGTTTTCATCCAAGAGCTATGTTGCTATTTTATGTAACCATAACAGTTAAAGTAGTTGAATATGCCATTATCGTGCCCAAGTCCTAAATGAGAAACGCAGAGGGTTGCATTAAGTAGTCAACAGTCAGTATAAAATTAATCTAATTAATTATGACATAAATCCTAACGGTTAAAGTAGTTGGTAACTTCAGATGGCTTTTATTTTACTCATGAAGTCAGTAAATCTAACTTATGGGACCTCGTTTGGGAGGGACAAACTTCAACTATAGTTGTTTATTCTTTTAAAAATTGTTTTACTATGTAGGGAAGCGAAGGCCTTGGAGGGCATTTCTCTTGTATGGTCCACCTGGAACTGGAAAGTCATACTTGGCTAAGGCTGTTGCTACAGAGGCAGACTCAACCTTTTTCAGGTTTCTGTCCATTACATCGTAGATTCCTAGTGTATTTGTTATATTTTTCACTCATTAAAAGCATTGAGCTTATTTCTTTTTGGTCTAATGGCATTTGTGGTCAATCATTAGATTGAACCCTCTTGCTGTTTGGTTATTCCTTTGGTCTTTGGTACTATTTCTTTCAATTTTGCTCACATTAATGTTTTTGTTAAAAAAAAAAATATTTCTACTTGTTTTCTTAGGTGCTTGGCTTAATATCTCATTCCTTGCGTTTTGCTTATTTGGATTTGTTGTGTTGATCATATAAAACCCTTAAGAGAAAATGAAATAAAGATTCAGGAAACAGGGGAATAACTTTGTCATCCTATTGTCTATGCATTTTCTCATTTAGTGTTGCCTTTTACTTTTAGTCACTTATAATCGGCAATACTTTTTCGTGTTAATGAGAGTTAAACTCGTTGCGTCATTTATTAAATAAAGGGATTTAAACTGTTGGATATAGTTGAAGTCCATATTTTTTTAAAAAGCTTTGCTTCTCCTTGTACATTCTGAATTGAGTATTATAAATTTGTCCAGGTCTTGGGATGTATTGTTAATTAGAAGTATGCCTATTTTCATATTTGCTGGTTTTATGACATACTTTATGGATTTTCGTTATTCTTTATAGCCTATCTTGGAGGCTTCACATTTCCTTTATTATTTACACAAATCTTGAAAATCAATCATCCACCTTTTGTTTATTCTAAAATGTAAAAATGATGATGTCTTGAGCAACTTTTTGTTCTTTCTTGGCAACCATTGAGCTTTGTGCTAATGGCTTTTGCTCACCTAAGCTCACCAAAAAGTTGTCTTAGGTGGTACTCTCTTCTTGTACTATGTTTTTAGGTTAAAATTTGGTTTTTTAAATTTCTTGTGGGTGTAGAAATTTGTCCCAGCCCACCTTAAACTTCTCTAGCCTATTCCATCGTATCCAAAGAACAAAACTCATCTTATTAAGCATTATTTTCTATTAGCTTCAGCTGAAACTTCCTTAGCAACAACATTCAAATGTTTGTCATCTCTAAAAATGTCCAAAATACCTCCTTTTGCTATTCCCTCATTATTTCACTTGTGTGACATGTTAAAATAGCCCCTCTCATTTGTTAGTTTAAATATGAGGGCAAATTATTAGAAGTTTTTCTTCTTCCCACTGCTGTAGGAAGCCATAACTTGAAAAAATTTCTTGCTACTGAAGCTTTCTTTTCTTGCTCTCTTACCTTGTTTGGTTCGAGCCTAAAATAACCCAAATCCTTCAAAAAATACTTTCATGCATATTTTATATTTATTTCACATCATACATAAATTTAAATATTGAAATCAATTTTATTTCACATCTTACAAAAATCTCAATTTTAAATCTAATTTTATTTCACATCTTACTATATTTCAATAAAAAAAATAACTTCATTTTACATTTATCACAATTCTCAATAATAAAATAACTTTATTTCACATTATAACATAAAATATTTTTCTCTCTCTATTTAAAAAAAAAAACTTAAAATCTCCCTAAAACATACTACAACTAAATAAGGTCTAAGTGTTTTAATTTCTCCTCCAAGCTTTTACTTGCAAACAAACTTCTTCGAGGTGAATCAAAAGTGGAATGTGCTCTTATGTTCGTCTTAACGCAAAAGCTAAGACCAACTGTTTAGTTTCAGTTTTCATTTTTCTTGGCTTCTTATTTTACTGCAGCAATAATTCTTTCATGGCTTGAATCTTCTCTACGTTTTGGTGTTTTTTAATCGTGAAAGAAGCAAAATTTTGTTACTAACTGTTTTGTCTTTCCAAACTTGCTTCTACATTTTCATACAATTGTTTCCTCACATAACTACTACTTTATCTTTCCTTCTCCTTTAAAATTATAAGGCATATTCTTTGGATTTTTATGAGTTTCATTCTTGGAAAAGTTGTGCATGTATAGAGCTCCTCTTTGTAATATTTTATTGTATTCAAGTTATTTTTGACTTTGGCTAGTTATCTAACATCTCGACTTGGCTTTGTTTTCTCCCTTAGTGGAAGATTGTGTGGGTTAGAATTGAGCCTATAGCTAAAAATCCAGGTGAGTTAGATTTGAGCTCTTAAAAAACCTTGAGATTTGCTTGTTATTTTAAAAGAAGCAAATTGTGTTAGGTATTTAGCTTTCATTTCTATTAAAAAGATAATTTTAGTGGAGAAATTTCCACTTGAAGAGCGTGGGAAGTGGTCGAGGAGGTCAAACCACTATAAGACTTCATTTGGTTCAAAGTGTTTTTTTAGCTCAATGCAAATTTTAACTATAAAATTAACTTTATTTCACATCCAACACAAATACAAATATTAGAATTAATATTATTTTACATCTTATACACTTTTCAATATTGAAATAATTTTTTTTCCTATTAAATTTAAAAAATAAATATTTTTCCTTGTCTAAAACCAAAGCTTAAACCAAATGAGGCTTAAATTTTTTTTGTACTTCTCTATCTGTCACTCTTATTTTCTTTATATTAATTTAATAAACTATAACAACAACAAATCATGCCTTTGTTGCACTAGGTGGGGTCAGCTATATGAATCTTTTATTTTCATTATACTCTATCAAATAATAAGTTTTCATTTAGCTTCAAATATATAAAACTATTTCTTATAATTTTTTGTCATGCTTTTTTTATCTTTCCTTTTTCTTTTTTCTTACTGGAGTTTCTGTCAAATTATGATTTATATATCTAAACTATCTAAGTTGATTTTCTCTAAGCTTATCCTTAATTGAGGCCACTCCAACTTTCTCGCAGATATACATATTTCTTACCTTATCTTTTTACGTATATCTGCTCATCCACCTTATCATTCTTATTTTTGTGGTACTTATCTTATTTGTGTATTTCTACTTTGTAGGCAATATTTAGTATTATATAACATTGCTAGCTTTACAATTTTTTTTATAAAATTTACCTTTAAGTCTGAATAAAATTTTTCTATCACAATACGCAAAATATATTGCTCCACTTTATTCATTCTGTTTGGTTCCTGTTAATAATATCATCATCTATTTTACTGTTATTTTGTATGATTGATTCAAGATATCTAAATCATTCACTTTTTTTAATAACTTGATCATTAACCGTTATTTTCCCACTACAAGTATTTTTATCTTGACTAAATTTATACTTTATATATTTAATTTTTGATCTACTATGACAAAAGATTTTAAATTTTAATGTATTTTTTCATAATTTGAGTTTTACTTTAGCACTTTCTCTAGTCTTATCAATAAAAAGAATATCATCTATAAAATATATGCACTAAAATACTTTTTCTTGAATATGTTCAGTCAAAATTTCCATAACAAATACAAAAAAATATGAACATAAAACTGAACCTTGATATAATCTAACTGAAATAAGAAAATTCTTAGTCAAACCATATTGTGTTCGAACACATGTAACAATCCTTTTATATATGTCCTGAATAATTTAAATGTAAGTAATATAAACTCCTTTGTTTTCTAAAATTCTTTTGAGCATTTTTCTTGAAACTTGATCATAAGTTTTTTCTAAATTAATAAAAATCAAGTGCAAATCTTTTTCTTTCTCTAAACATTTTCATTAAATTTCTCGATGAACAAACAACTTTTATGGTACATTTGTCTAGCATAAAATCAAACTGATTTTGTGATACTCTAGTATCACATCGTAATTTATGCTTGATCACCCTCTTCCAAAATTTTAAGATATGACTTATTAACTTAATTCTTTTATGATTTGCACAATCTTGTATATTATTTTTATTCTTATAAATAGATACTGGTGTACTATTTTTTCATTTATTTGATGTCTTTTTAGTTTTCAAAATCATATTAAATAATCTAGTAAGCCAAATGACTTATTTATCTTTTATACATTTTCAAACATTTACTGGAATTTCATCCATTCTTATTATTATTTTACACATTATATTCTTTAAAGGCTCCGCAATTTTAGTTTTACTTATACGCCGAATATAAAAGTAATTTTTATTTTCTTTTTGAATGCTAGATTCGGTAAGATTAATCGTGTAGCAGCTTGACCAGCCTTACCATGTTTATATCCCTTCTGATTCACATGTTGAAATTTCCTCTGAGACAAGTAGTATCTTGATTCAAGTTTCTAATGTTGTGCCTAACAAGCTTCCTAGTAAATTACCTGCAATAAAAGATACTCAACATATGCAATTGATCCAATTTCTAGATCGTAGTTACCAAATCCTTCCCATTATTGATTTTAGCCTAAAAAACCAGAAGAATTGAATGGGCAAATTAGCGAGTTATTAGGAAGAGGTCTTATGAGGCATAGCTCGAGTCTGTGTTGTCCTTGCTTTGTTGACTCCAAAGTAGGATGGAGCTTCAAGGATGTACATCAACAATAGAACTATTAATAAAATAACCTTCAAATACATATTTTATGTTCGTTATTTGGAAGACAAGTTAGATATTTTTGCAATGTCTAATTGGTATTCTAAAATTTATCACCACTTTCATGGTTTTGCACTGTCAATCACTAGCTTGCAAAACTTATCATTATAGTAAATATAAGTCTGAAAAATGCTGGTTCTTTTCCGCTCAGCATTCAACTTGGCCATAGAGAGGATGCATCCAATGTTCACCTCGCAATCAGACGCTCGCTCGCCTTCACAATCTATCCAGCCTCATCAGTAGAATACATGTCTAGTTTACCTATCTAATCCTCAGACTTAATGGGCTCTTTGAGATCATGCTTTACAGCTAAGGTTCTCTATGGAAAAGAAGTGTTATGTTATATCTCTTTGATAATGATTACATTAAACTGTAGAAATATTGATGCAATAGTTACTAATTGGAACCTACAAAACTGGGATGCAAATGGTTGAGGCAAAGATTTGAAGAAATTCTTGCTTAGTGTTGGCAGGGTTTGTGCTTTTAGAGTGAAAAGTGGTTTGGTGATTGTGTTAGATTGGGCAGCCATAGAGATGTTTGATTGAGAACCAAACTTGCGCTGAGAAGCAAACTTATGTTTGAGCTATAGCGAATGCAGATGAAAAGGGATCCGAAGAAGTAACTCCTAGATGTCACAAATAATATTAATTTTCTTTTTTATGTTGATTGTAAAGGCCTTTGAATTCCAACTAGGAAATATTTCAATTTTAAAGTAGATAATGATAAGTAGATGAAAGGATGCTTACATGTGATAAAAATTTTCTAATAGATATTTTTTGTATGTACTAGATAAATCTAAATGTAAATGTGATGTAGCTACAAATTTTTTTTAATAACTTGGAAGAAATACAAGTTAGTAAATTAACTAACCAAATAAAATAAACATCAAGATTCAACTAAAAATAAATTGTTTTTGCGGGAACGTATTGAGGTACTATTTTTGCTCAATCTCGCGACTTCTAGAATTTTCGCTATAAAAACTGGTTGAAAAATGCGGTGATAGATAACCTTAAATTTGAATCAAGTAATCCCATTCTCAAAACTCTAAGGTGGTTTTCAATTCGACCTAGGCATCTATACCTTGGTGTCTTGCCAAAGGAATTCGAGAGAGTAGGTTGTTATCGGTTTGACATTGGAGTGAACATCATGTGCATAGACGCAAACGACCCTTAATCAGCTGTGGCAAAGCAAATTCGGATGAATTGCTATAAGCGACTTGAGCCTGTATCGACTACATGTGGAGTGCATATTGGACAGTTGGAATGGACGATTCGACAGAGATAGCTGTGTTGAAGATGGATGACGACTGCAATGACATTGACACCCTTGGAGAAGGACGCAGGTCTAACGGGCCCTTAAGTGGAGTGGGCGAATAGATCTATGACAATCATTGGATGGATGGATGGAGCGAAGTGATTTGGCGTGCATGTGTAGGCATCACAATTTTACAAGTTATCATTAAGCGTTAGGTCATATGTTTAGTGTGATCCCTTAAGTTTTAGATGCAAGTGAACAAACTAGCGATGCATGTGGGTCTACAAGGTAGAAGAGGCATATGCGTCTTCTGTTATGACAATCTGATTGATCGATTATGTACTTGTGGCTCGACGTGCTTGAGTTGGCGCTGTGATCAAGAGCACAGATTATGGATTTGACCAAGAGGATGTGGATAAAGATGATTACAAGAGTAGTTTGACTAGTATTGAAGCAAAATTGTGAGGCAAAGTTCGGGTCCACTAAATTAAAGCAAATGCTATATGTTGTGCAACAGAGAAGGGGTGGTGGTATGAAGACTAGAAGAAATGAGAGAAGTTAAAAATATTTCCATTAATTCATCCAAAGCTACTTGTTATAAAGATCCCGCACTTATAGATTTCAAGTCATATAAACTATAGTGAGTAATAGCTAGTAAATATAATCAAAAATAGAAAATAAAAAGGGTAATTACTAATTCTAATAAAGATAATAACTAATTATTCATGATTCTCCAAAGTTAAATGTCATCTCTCTTTTAGGACTAAAATAGGTGTCATAAAAATAATAATAATAATAGGTGTGCTGTAATGGCATAATGTCATGTGTATCACTTCCGGCAAATTGGTAGATATTCTTTTTGTTGCCATAATAATTTACATTATATTAAACTTGTTTGTTATGCTTATCACATTCAGTGCCAGAAATATAGCTGATTACGAGAAGAATATTTTTAAACGGTGAACTTTGTATTTGAGTGTGTGTGTTTGTGTTTTTTGTTGTTGTTTTTCTAGGCATTCTTTACTACTGTACAATGAATAATATAGTTGGTTTAGCTTAAGCTGAAAGTTCTCATTTTTTCTCAAGCTTTATGATATATTTTTTAGCTTAATATTTCATTTATAAAACACAAAACTATGTGAAAGTTGTTACCAGTAGCCTTTTTCTTGTATGATGTAAATTCATTCTTTTTTTATTCATTGTCCATTATATGATTTTGAATGTATTAATATGTGTTTGAGTTTTTACATCTCTTTAACATTTAGATTCTTGTGATTGCATGAGTAATATGATGTTTATTTTTAATGCATATATGTTATATGTATTAGGATCATTGTCTGATAAAACCCAAATAGTAAATCAATTGTTTTATTTGGTCACGACCATGGCAGTCCTAGGGGGTTGAATCTCATTAGAACTTTATAGTTAAACGCACTTGGGTTAAAGTGGTACTTGAATGGCTGATCTCTTGAGAAGTTCTTGTGTTGCACTCTCTAAAAATGGTTTTTAAAGTTTGTGCCAAAATAGTTACGGTGAGGCTAATGTTACCTATGATACTTTATTTTTATTGAGTTAATGTTATGAAAAACTTAAAAAATAAATTTTCCATAAATTTTTATTATTTCATTAAATCCAAAGCTAAAACTCAGAACTAGAATTTAGTTCATATATAAACCTTGTTTTTCTTGTTCATCATTATTATCATCAATAGATTTCTCATATTACTCAATTATGGATCATTTAAGATCTTTTTCACTAATAACTATTAGCTAATGCCTCATGTAGTGGTGGTTCTTGTGTATCATTTTTTTAGTTTATATCCTTAAGAAAATTTGGCTTTTCATTTTCTTCTTTTTCTTTTTATTTTCATGCTATTCTCCATCTTAATGACTTCTTTTTCCTGAAATTGCATACGCCCAAGCTACTGAAGTTTGTTTGTTTTTATATTATCTAAAATAGTGGTGTTCCTCACTCCCATCCTAAATTAGTCATGAGTCGTATCACAAATCCATTTCACATATTTAATTATATAGTGCAATTTCATTATGGTGCAACAGCCATATCAACATAAAGTTTTTCTAAAAATTTTCTGCAGATGTCTCCAAATTTTCCTTTTGTAACAATGTATTTTAGAGACATTTGTTCGTTTAAGCCTCCTAGCTTTAACTCTATTCTTGTTGATATGCCTTTTTTAAACATATATCCTGAATGGATCTTGCTATCATCGGGCTGAACCAGGTTCTAAATAAATTATATTCTAAAAAAAGTAAAATCGTTTTTACTCAATGAACTGTGTTCATACATGATGTGCTGAACCTCAATAGTTTGAGAGCTTTGTGTGATTGGTTGTCCAAATTTTACCCATTTGTTGTAGACTGAATTATAAAATATGCGTCTGTGTACACGCACATGTCAAACTTGGATTCCATGCAAATTTCCTTATGCTACTTTTTCCACAAAATGTACTAGAATTTTTAGTTGTGGACATGTATTTTGAGTCGATGCAGTTCAAATTTAAATGATAGGTAATCTTTGCAGTATATCTTCTTCGGACCTGGTTTCAAAGTGGATGGGGGAAAGTGAAAAGTTAGTTTCAAATCTTTTCCAAATGGCTCGGGAAAATGCTCCTTCCATCATCTTCATTGATGAAATTGATTCATTGTGTGGTCAACGTGGAGAAGGTAATGAGAGCGAAGCTTCTCGAAGAATAAAAACTGAGTTACTAGTGCAAATGCAGGTATACTTAGTGACAAACAATTTCATATGCACCTGTAATGTCAGCATCTGCTCTTTTCTATGCCAGTAGAAGACATGCATTCTTAAATTTTCTGATGTATGTCTTAATAAACCATTACTATGGATAAATGCATCTTATTGGTGAGGACGCCCTTGGGCAAATCACATCTTCATAGTGGACCTAAGGTAATTTTGATCCCTACACCTTTGGAAGCCTTCTAGATGCTCTCTCTACATGTCTTCTGTTTAACTTCCTCGGTATTCCGCAAGAGCAGCTTTCCAGCCCACTCTTCTGCATACACACCTAAGCGCTCCATCTCTTTTACACTTTTTTTACTCTAAATTGTGAACATTTCATTCTTGTCTACTGTTTTGGCTTGACATGTGCACTCATGGATTTAGCTTTCAGGCTAATAGGCAGATGTTTTTAATAGGACAGCTAGTTGAGCAGCTGTATGAACTATTGATAAGATACAAATACGGTCAAATATTCCCAAAAAAACCACAAATAAATCATATTCATGCTGGCCCAAGCTTCCAAGAAGATTGGAAAACAAGAGAAATATGGTCAAAATATTAAGTATGGTTAAAGTTGCAAACCACTTGAATTATGGTTTAGCCTGACTTTCTGTGTAAGCGTTGGTGTAAATTGGACCTGTTTTTGTTTTGTTCTGTCCAATGCGTTTGTCCTTTCTCCTCAAAAACTAACTCCAATTTTACATTCAGGGTGTAAGTAACAATGATCAGAAGGTTCTTGTTCTTGCTGCTACAAATACTCCTTATGCGCTTGATCAGGTTCTGTGATGCCCGCTCTTATGCTTCATAAGATATATGTACCAACTAGATTTTTTGTTCTTCATGAAAACAGGCTATCCGTCGCCGTTTTGATAAGAGGATCTACATTCCTCTTCCAGACTTGAAGGCAAGGCAGCATATATTCAAGGTAATTTTTCAGTATCTAGTTTTCTGGATCAGGAAAGTGGCGCTGAACTCCAAACAATTTGCACCTAATTTTGTTTCCCTTCATGAGCTGATCTTGCCAGTGTCTATAATCCTGTTTATTTGATTTTGTAAAGGTCCATCTGGGAGATACGCCCCACAGCTTGACTGAGAGTGACTTCGAAAGCTTAGCCCGCAGGACAGAAGGCTTTTCTGGTTCAGATATTTCTGTCTGTGTATGTTGTTTTCTTGATACGCACGAAAAATAAGTGAGTGTTCTCTTTATTCCATTTTAACAAAAACTTGAACTTCTCTCTATGATAGGTCAAGGATGTTCTTTTTGAGCCTGTTCGAAAGACCCAAGATGCAGTGTTCTTCGTGAAGACTCCCGAAAATATGTGGATTCCCTGTGGCCCAAAAACACCAGGAGCTTTGCAGACCACCATGCAGGAGCTTGCTGCCAAAGGACTTGCTGCAAAGGTATATAGTAAAATGATGGCCAACATAGGTGTCGTACTCTGCAGTCTGTTACGGTTCCAATGCGATGTTTGATGTCATGCTTGCAGGTGTGATTTCATTGGTTATTTCCAATGACCCTTGGATGAGGGTGACAAATGGTCAAGGCGGGGAGTGCTGTGGGGTCAAGGGTTCAAACAGTTTGTGCTATTGATAGGTTTCTGGAATGGTAAACAAAAGAAAAATGGATCGTTCTATATCAAAATGGGATGGAAGTTGTTAGACTATACAAGCTATGTTCTATGTTTGCTTACTGTGGGTTCCTTGGATAAAATGAAGAGCCCTATTATGGATGGGCTAAAGTGGACATTACAGCTATCAATTCTGAACTAGGATTACGACCTAATGTATTTAAACTATTCGCCCATAGTATGACATGGCCTATGGACAAACCATGCGAAAGTTGGGGGATGTCTTACATGCATAGAACAATCTGATGAGGATGAGAGAGATTGTTGGGGCTAAAGTGCCTGAATGATGTGCATCTCCAAGCTTTGTAGGATGCCAAAAAACCTACTTCAGAAAAAAAAAGACCGAATTTCTAGATCATTTATAAGGTTTCATGTGGAAACGATAAGATACTTTTCTTGAGATGAAAACCATCAACCATAAGGTACATTATGGTATGATCAAAGCTGATAATATCCCGGCAATATTGGGCAGTGGTCACATTATGTTCTCTCATTTTAATCTAGCTATCACGACTTTAAATTCAAGAAACAATGGTTCTATTATGCAGGCAAAGCTCTTTGCATCCACTAGCTCTAGATTCCTTAATAATGGGAGATTGATTGAATTAACTGTCTGTGTTTGAATTTAGTTCGATATTGGAATTTGTTTGCTCATTTATTTTTTTTCGCTTGAACACTTGCAGATTCTTCCACCGCCTATAACAAGAACTGATTTCGATAAGGTGCTTGCCCGGCAGCGGCCAACCGTTAGCAAATCAGATCTCGAAGTACATGAGAGATTTACTAAGGAGTTCGGCGAGGAGGGCTGACAAAACTCGGTGATCGATTCAGCATGCAATGTGATGTTTATGTTATTGTTTAATGTACTTCGATATGTCGGTTGAGGGCAGAAATTCTGTAAAGTGCCTCTCGCTAGATTGAATATGTTGAATGACCTTATGCTCCTCCCACGAGGCTCATTTGGGGATCAAACGGCTTCTAGTTGTTATTTCACTGTGTACTCTATTGCTACTTTTTTAGCTGTAATTATTAGATTGTTGAGCCACCCTAGAATATATTTAGGACTTTGTATGGTTGAAGTAAGTTTTGAGGATGTTTTAAATTCTTTGAGATAGGAAAAAAAGAATTATTTTAATGATATAATGTAAAATAAAATCATTTTGTTATAAGCTATTATGAAATAAAATTATTATTTTTATTAAAATATATATAGAATATAAAATGACATTATTGTTTAAAGTTAAGATTTATATGAGATGTAAAATAAAATTATTTTTTTAATATTTAAATTTATATATGATGTGAAATAAATATAAAATATAATTAAAATATTTTTTGAATTACGTGAGAGTTTTGTAAGATCTCAATCAAATGAAATTTTAATGAAAATTTTTATTAATTTAAGTTTATTATAATTTTAGTTGTTTTATTTTTTTTAAGAAGTATTTAGTTTAATATTATTTTGATATTATGTTGTATTATTTAGAAAAATTAATTATTTGATTTGATGATTTTTTTAAATAATTAAAAAAAAACATAAAATTGTGATTAAAAAATAATATGTAAATTTATGATATTTAGATAATATAATAGAAAATTAAATTTTTTTGTAAAAAAATTGAAAGCTGCATTCTATATAGATCTTTGGCTGTATCTAGCATTTTTTTCCCCTTCCAAATAATTTTTATACAATACTTAAGAATATAATTTGATTTTTTGTTACTGTTGTGAGCAATGGAAGAAAAAGAATAATTTTTTAGCTTCATTTGATTGAGGAACTAAAA
>KZ451917.1:2350477-2369432 GCA_002786265.1 Apostasia shenzhenica
TTTTTTTTAATCTAGCTATCACGACTTTAAATTCAAGAAACAATGGTTCTATTATGCAGGCAAAGTTCTTTGCATCCACTAGCTCTAATTTCTTTAATAATGGGAGATTGATTGAGAACTGCTGTGTTTGAATTTTAGTTCGATATTGGATTTGTTTGCTCATTTATTTTTTTTCGCTTGAACACTTGCAGATTCTTCCACCGCTATAACAGAACTGATTTCGATAAGGTGCTTGCCGGCAGCGGCCAACCGTTAGCAAATCAGATATCGAGTACACGAGAGATTTAACTAAGGAGTTCGGCGAGGAGCTGACAAAACTCGTGATCGATTCAGCATGCATGGTGATGTTTATGTTATGTTTTATGTACTTCAATAGTCGGTTGGGCAGAAATTCTGTAAAGTGCCTCTCGCTAGGATTGAATATGTTTAGAATGAACCTGATGTTCTCCCACGAGGCCCATTTGGGGATCAAACGGCTTTTAGTTTTGTTATTTCAACTGTGTACTCTGTTGCTATGTTATTTACTGTAATTTTAGATTATTGAGTCACCCTTAGAATATATTTAGGACTTTTATGGTTGAGTAAGTTTAGGATACTTTTAATTCTTAGAGATAAGAAAAAAAAAATTATTATTTAATGATATAATGTAAAATAAAATCATTTTGTTATAAGCAATATGCAAATAAAATTATTTTTTTATTAAAATATAATAGATATAAACATGGACATTATTGTTTAAGTTAAGATTATATGGGATGTGAAATAATTTTTTTATTTTTAATATTTTAAATTTATATATGATGTGAATAATATAAAATATTATTAAATTTTTTTTAGAAGTACTAAGAGTTTCATAAGAGCTCAATCAAATGAGATTTTATGAAAAAAAATTTATTAATTTGAGTTTATTAAATTTTTAGTTGTTTTATTTTTTTTAAGAAGTATTTAGTTTAATATTATTTTTGATATTATGTTGTATTATTTAGAAAAGTTTATTATTTAATTTTATTTAATTTGAGGTTTATTATAATTTTAGTTGTTTTATTTTTTTAAGAAGTATTTAGTTTAATATATATTTTGATATTTATGTTGTATTATTTAAAAAAGTACTTATTTTGATTGATGATTTTTTTAAAAAATTTTTTTTTAAAAAAACATTAAAATTGTGATTAAAAATAATATGTAATTGTATGATATTTAGATTAATTATAATAGGATAAAAAATTTTTAATTTTTTTGGTAAAAAAAAATTGAAAGCTGCATCTATATAGGATCTTTGGCGTATCTATCATTTTTTTATAACATCTAGCCTCTTCAAATAATTTTTGTATAAAATTATTAAGAATATATTTAAATTTTGTTTGATTGTTGTGAGCAATGAAGAAAAAGAATAATTTTTTAGCTCATTGATTTGAGGAACTAAAACTTTTTTTTAAATTCTTTTAAATTATTTTCGTCAATTTTTTTTATTTATTTTTATATTATATATAATTAAATATTTAAATTAATTTTATTCATGTCTATACAAATTTTAACTTAAAAATTTAATTTTATTTCACAACCTATACCCCAAATGCCTTAATAAAAACATGCAACTTTATTTTACATTTACACAATTCTTAATAATAAAATATTTTATTTAAATAATTTTATTTCATATCTCAGGAAAACTTTAAAACATCGCAATATATACTCAATTAAGGATTAAGCCAAAGTAACCTGGTTCACCTTAAACAACATTGTAATGTTATAATTAACAATTTAAAATAATAATAGACTACGCTAATGGCTAGATAAGTATCATGCAATATGTGTATCAACTGTTCAAATAAAATTATTGACGATTATATCATCAGAGAAAGATGACATATAATGAAGCCATAAATATCTCCTTAACTAAGATTACTTATCAAATATTCAAAAATGTGTTATCTACCACTCCCCAAAATGCATTTAAATAAATTTAATTACATGTATGATTCACAGGCCCGTAGCATAGTGTTTATACATAGATAAAAAATATATAATTTTACTTTTAATTAATTTCATTTAATTTTTTGTGTTATTTTTGAGGGATGCGCAAAACATTTTACATTTGTCTCTCTCTTTTTTCTCACATAATGTTTCTGTTATTAAATGCATGCAACTCATCATGGCAGCATTATATATCTCTATTTTAGTGGCATTGGTATTTAATCGATATAATGGTGTAATCCCCCCATTTGAAATCATAAGGGCAATTTGGTCAATTGCTTATCTTAATGTTATATTATGTTATTAGCAGAAATTAAATTGTTTGTCAATGACATCTTAAATAATTTTCTTATAGATTATAAAATATAGTAAAAACTTGATATCTAGATGTATGATATTTGATAACACAACATAACACTAAAATTAACAACGTAACCAAGCCTCCTAAGTCCAATTAGTATAACCCAATGGGCTTTTAAACTAGTAGTATTTCGAAACTTAGAAATTATTTAATTTGCTATCTAAATTTACTAAAAAATAGTAAGAAAATTGACCAATTAAAGCCGATATTTTATTGTATGTTTTGCTGACTGAAAAAAGATATTATGTTAATAAAATTATAGTTGTTCTGTAAATAGATATCCTAATATGGCCCAAAATCTACATTGATCATCCAAGACTTGATGTCCGAATTGACTTTATCTAAATATCTCGACACCTTTGCCCATTTGCATCTAATTTCAAAGGAGCAGAATTGAGATTTTGCTATAAGAATAAGATTTGTTTTCTTTTGAGCAGTTATTCCCGGTGCTTCAGTCAGTATCTATACTCTTCCTTATTTCTCAGTAACTCCCATCAAAATGATATAATAAGTTTTGGCAAGAGCGCATTCAACGACTGCCCATGGCATATCCAATCCCTGGGCAAGCTCTTCTTCCCAGCACCAAAAGGGAGTAAAATTTAAAAATGCTGCCCTTTTGAAGATCAACATCACTACTCTAAAGAAACCTTTGTGAGGTGAATTCCTTCTGAATTATCTCCCAATAGCTCTGTGATTCATCTTGCAATTGCCATGCATTAACTCATGAAGTCTTGTTCCTGCGTGGAATATCCCATAGCATTCGAAGTTGGTGTCCTTCCGTGACAATCTGGGAACCAGTTAGAGGAACTGGAATGTGCAGTCTGAGTGCCTCTTGATGACTGCTCTCAGTGCGAATCTTTTGTCGATGTCTTCCTCACAACTATCCCTTGGAATTCAACTTCATGAGTGTTCTTTCTTATCTTTCTTGAACATATGCACCATTGGATGGCTATGAGCTAGCCATGTCATTCTATAACAGTGAAGGTTGTGTCTGTGCCAGCAGCAAACATTCCTGCCTTTATTGGTTCTAATTCATGAGAATTATACTCAACAACAACAACAACAACAACCAACCTTAATCCCACTAGTTGCGGATCTGGCTACACGGAATCCTTCTGGTTTTCTATTGCGGTTCGTCATGCGATTAAGTAGCAAATATGATATTCTTAGTCTAGATCGTTTATCACATATATACTTAAGATTTAAGCTAACGTGCTAATGCAGTGATGTCTGTCTAGTCTTTTATGTGCTTGCTGTGGTCTCCCGCAGGACGTGTCGCTCTTGTGTGCTCATATTGTCTTACATACAAGACATCCAATTAAACGTAGACTGTCTTATCTGCTCAAGTGAGTCTTCATGTAGAAATTCTACTCAAGATAACAAAGAACTTTCTTGTAATGGCGCTAGTTAGTATTTCAATGACAACGACTCATACAAATAGAAAAACTACATTACCCGCCGATGGGAGATCTACTCAGCGGCTTACAATGAAGGGGAGAAGAACTCAGAAAAACATTCTAATAGCGTATGCTCAGCTAGGATATGTAATACAGTTATGGATATTAGAATCTATTAATAGTTATGTAGTTATAAAATTTAATTTTCCTTTATTGCTTCCTGGTTGCGGATGATGAGTTTTTGAATCAGATTATCCATTGATGAAACCAGTTATTGCTTGGACTATATTTCAATTTGACAAGAATTGATGATGAATGTCATTCTGGTTGATTACATGTTGATTGATAGGGTCTTTAAAGCTATCAATTATATGAGATAGGTAATGGGTGTATAAACAGCAAAGAGAAAGAGAGATGAGAAGGAAGGAGATAAGTTAGTTAAATAGAGGAAAGCAGCATAAAGACTTATGTTTCGTATTTCTAGGTAAAATGTAGAAATTTCTATGGCCTTTAAATTTTTGGTTAGCATATTCCTGCAAGGTATATGTCTACATCCTCTCAAAAGTTTTGAGTAGGCCCACGCAAGTATTTTAAAGTATGAAACTGTTAAATAGGTCCCTATGAATTGCAACTGTCTCTTAATTACATATTTTTAGAAATTAGCTATTTATAAACCCATGTAATTTCTAATATGTAACAACGTAATCGATTCATGGTCCACAGAAAAACAGAGAAAGTGCGTCCAATAAACTGCACTAAAGAGTAACTGTTTTTATATTCTGGTTATATCATTTATAGCATCATATCAAAACGCTCATTCAGAGTTTTTCAAAAAAATAAATGTGAAAGCTCCCGGTAATAGTAAAAGAGAAAAAACACAAAGAAGCCTCTATATAAAGCAAATAATAATTGTTCAACTTTCTGTATCTCTTGCAATCTCACACTCTACAGTGACATCCGCTCAATAGATCAATTCATGCATTCAACATTTATTTTATAGTTTATAATTAATAGAATATATAAATTAAATGAATTTTATTATGAAATATGTAACAAATAATATAATATCCAAAAGAAGTCTCCCAAACTATAATTAAGAACTACCAAACAAATATTATACTTGAAAAAAATTATAACATTAAAATCAAAGCGACTACTCATTCATAATATCCTATTAAAATGAACCCAAATTCCAACAAAGATCAATTAACCATATATATATCTACAAGTCAACATTACTGTGATCACAGTATGTTATTAAAATAATAGTAACTTATCTTTTCCAATAAGCTATTTATAACCAATATATTTATCAGTAGTAGAGATTCTTAATATTAATATTCTCTAATAGTTTGAGATTCATTCATGAGCAATTACAAGATCAGATAATAAAGCAATAATGACAATGAGACATTTATATAGATTAATAGTCATGCCACATTGCTTTATGATCTGTTTATATTCTTTCTTTATAATTATAAATCTTTCAAATTCATTTAGATCTATTAATTTTAGAATTTTCTCTGTAAATCCATTTATGTATCAGTAAAAAATTAGTAGTACATATTGAATCAATATAGTATGGTGATATGGCATCCATCCTTTTTTTTTATCTATAAAATTTCTTAATGTATTTCTTTATTATAATTTTAGAGTTTTTTTTGATATACCACATAAAATTTTTTACTATGATGTACCGCTTATTTTAAATACATGCCATTATCTCATAATATATATATATATATATATATATACTTATATATATAGAGTACTTTATATATATATTATATAATAGTAAGAGTTATGAAAAATAGTGTGATATGTAGATGATATTTTTTTTTTTGGCATGTAATTAATTTTTTTCTCATTTTCAGCTGGCAGCATAATGCTGCTAATTGCTGCAAATGAATTACCAGAATTAAAGCTTTAGCCGCTTCCTTCTGTAGAGCGCTGGCAGAATCACTGTCTCTCAGAGATAGAAGCACGTCCACCAAGTCTGCACCGTCCTCCTCCTCCCCTCTTCCTCCTCCTCCTCCTCCTTCTTCTTCTTCTTCTTCTTCTTCTTCTTCTCTATCTCTACTTAGATGAACTTCCATGATTTGTTCTAGAAGCTCATCGAGCTTCTCCGAAGTTCTCTTCACCCTCGCATCCAAACCGCTCAGCCGATCCACCCATCCCAGCCATGGAACATAATCCGCCATCGAAAAAGATCCCAACAATTCGATGAACTCTCTCAGTGTCTCCTGAATCCCCTTCTTGCCGCTGAACTTCCTCCCCATCGCCGTTCGGCATATGATATCGTTCGTGAAGTTCATCAGCTTCTCGCTCAAGTTCACCGGAGTAATAGAAGAAGTCGACGGCGATGACGATGATCGGATGCTTGAGAGCAGAAGAGCCACCTCCTCCTCCCGCACCAGCCTGAAAGACTGCACTCGCTTGCTGCTTAGCAGATGGAGGACGCATATCTTCTTCTTCTGCCTCCACAGCTCGCCGTAAGGGGCGAAGGCCACGTCGGAGGAGTTGTAGAAGAGGCGGTCGGAGATGGACGACCGCGGCCGGCTGGCGAAGACGAGGTCGTGGGTCTTCATGACCTTCTCGGCTAAGTCGGATGAGGAGACGACGACTGTGGGGGTGGAGCCGAAGTGGAGGAGGACGATGGGGCCGTATCTTTTGGAAAGGGAGTGGAGGGAGCGGTGAGGGAGTGAGCTCATGATCTGGAGAAGGTTGCCTAAGATGGGGAGTCGCGGCGGAGACGGCGGCAGATTGGCGGAGGCGGAAGTTCGCCGGAGGTGGATGACGAAGGAGATGAGGAATGGGAGCAGGGTGAGGAAGGCTATCAATATTGGTGCCATGTTTGTGGAGGTCCTGGAGGAAACGTAAGCTGGGCAAGCTACATATATACAAGCTCATCTTAAAGCTTCAAATTTTTTTGATAAATTACTTTCTGGTCCCTTGGGATAGAAGAATTTCATATCAGTTCATGTTCTTTGAATTATTTGAAATAGAATCCTGCATGATAATTTTTATGCCTCAACTTTTAATCTATTTTGTAATTTAATTATTTCATAGCGATCATTTTAAATTATTGGCTTTCCGTCAAAATGCATGTTTGGAATAAATATTATATATATATATATATATTGGTGTCTTATTCTTGAGCAAGCAAAAGGACAAAAGGAGAGTGATCAGCAAGTTTTTGAAAATGGAATCAATTTTAAAATTAATAGAAATGACATATTCAAGATTTCTTCTAATCAAATATTTTGATTTAGAATGTAAAATAAAATTAATATTTTTATTAAAAATTATTAAATATATAAAGTAAAATAATATTTTTTCATATTAAAATTTGTGTAAAATGATTGAAAAAATTTATTTATTATTATTATTATTATTATTTAAATTAGTACCATTTTAGTCTTGATTTTGATCCTCGCATCAAATATAACCAAAATTTCTCTTTCACTCTCTCCTCTCATGTGAGAGATCATTGCAGTGATAGAGAGAGAGATCACGAAAAGAGTGCCAGTTTGTTTGATCAAATTAAAATTAATTTAATTTAAATTTATATATAATATCACATATAAAATTTAATATTAAAAATTAATTATATTTCACATTCTACATATATTAAAATAATAATCAACTTATATGATATTTTTCACATATCCTAATATAATAATTAAATTTTTTTCATATCAATCATAAATTTTAATAAAAAAATCAAAATTCAAATTTAATTTTAAGTTTGTTAAAATTAAATTTTGTAAATAAATAGACTAATATACCATAAAAAATTTGGGAATTACATACAGAACACTGAATTCATCACAAATTACGCATTTCACCATCTTTTAGTAAATACTACACATATCACACTCTGCTTATAGGTTTTACATTTCTATTGTAACAATAGAAATATAAAAAATAGAAATATAAAAAGAGTGATATGTGTAATATTTACTAAAAGATGGTGAAATGCGTAATTTGTGATGAATTCAGTGTTCTGTATATAAATTCCTCAAAAAAATTTGCGGGCATCTAGTTTAATTACGTCAAGGTGTTATATAAAAAAATTAATTATTTTATTTGATCATATATTTATGATTAAATTAAAGCAGATTTTTGCTTTGATTGTTGGCTTATATATATCTTTAATTCTATTTATTTAGATGGTTAAATCCGGAGACAGAATATGTGATATATAGGAGTGTTGGATGCAAAATAAATTTAACATATTTATTGAAATTTATGCAAAATGCATGTGAATATATGTAGCCTGTGAAAAGAAATACTTTTTTTTCTATTAAAATTTTCATAAAATATAAAATAAAATTATTGTTAGGTTTAATTATTAAAAAGTCTCTATAATTAATCAATGATTACATTTTAATTCTCAATTTTAACAAAATTTCTAAATGATTCCTATTTTGAAAATATTATAACAATAACAGTCACTACAAATTGCCCAAACTATGATGTTCATCATTATCTAAGGAATATTTTATTAAAAAACTTTTAATAGCCCTTTCTGTCGCTCTCTTTATCGCTCTCTCCTCTCTCTTAGCGGTAGCACACCACCCGGGAGGGTACGGTGAGGTGGCAGTAGAGCGGCGATGGTGACAACGAGTAAAAGATTGATGAAAGAAAATATGTAATGACATAATTTTAAAATTTTGAAAAAATATTAAAGGTAAAATTTAAAATTTATTAAAAAAATAATATTAGATAAACTATATGAAAAGACCTTATTTGTAATATTAGATAAAATAGATGAATTTATTAAAAAAAAATTAAATTATAAACTAAAGCATGATTAAAGATTAACTATAGGATTACCTTTGTTTGCTTGTTCTCAAAATATTACAAATTTTATCAATAAAAATTCATTTTCATATTAAATCTTCATAATTTTAATATTAAAAAATTAATTTTACTTCACAATATTTTATATTTTTTTAATAAAAACAATCAAATTTACTTACATTTCACACAAACTTTTATAATAAACTAAAAAATAAACTGCAATGGGACCCAAAAATTAGGGAGAGAATGCAAACAAATCGCAATTTTTAAATTTTTGTGAGTGAAGTGGCGCATGGAACGTGGTGTTATTAAAAATATCACATTTTTACTCGTCCTCTCTCTCATCATCATATTTTTAATTTAAATTATAAATTATAATTTTCACCCTTGAGCTATTATATATATTTATATATGACATTATATATATAGTTTTTTATTTTATAATTATGTAATCATTGACATTAGGCGCTATATCATATTGAATTTTTTGCTTAAAAAATGAGAAAAAGATAGAAGAAATATAATTCTTACGTTTCTCTCAATTTTTCTAATGCATCTAACGACAAGGAAATAATAAGACATCTACATAAATAATTTCAATATATCAATCAATCAAAAATAATTAAGGGCTTAGTTTTACAAGATCAGATTGCCTTATTATTTATAATTAAAGGGACAAATTTTAGAAATTTTCATTTTCATTTTAAAATCTAAACAATTTGCAATTTTACATTTTTAATTTTTTTTTCTATTTATAAAATTTTTATTTTGAAATTTTGAAAATTAAAAATTTTAAATTTTTAAGAATGGGGAAAGAGAATAGGGATGAGAAGAAAGTGATTGTGTTAAATGTTTCATTTTAACAACAATTTGCTTTTTTTTTTTTTTGAAATTTTTACGTACAGAACATAAAATTTACACGAAATTATATATTTCACCATCAATTCATAAATATTACCACTATCACACCATATTCATTTAAATTTTATGCATTTCACATATTTCATACCATATTCTTTGATGGTGAACTTCACAATTCTAAATTGGCCTTGATGTTAACTATATTATTAATATATTAATTAAATACTATAAATAAATTAATTTATATAAATAATAATTTAATTATTTATGGATTTATGTATTTTAATTTATTTATCCTATTTAAAATTTCTAATTATGGTGCCGAATTTAAATCCACGTGACTATAATTTTTAATTGAAGTAAGAAAATTGATGTGTTTACAGTAAAAAATAAAAATATATATTAGAATTCAAATATTAATGAATTTACGTATTTTAATTTACATATAATATTATAAAGTATATGAAATATGTGAAATATGTGAAATGCGTAAAATTTAAATAAATATGGTGTGATAGTGGTAATATTTACGAATTGATGATGAAATGCATAATTTCGTATAAATTTCATGTCCTGTATGTAAAAACCCCTTATTTTTTTAGTTTGATATTTAACGCTTTATAAAAGATTGATTGTACGTGTTAAAATTTAATTTCAAATGTCATAATTTTGAAATATTTTATTTTTCATTAATGACTTTGACTCTTGGCTGAACCCGTTTTGCAAAAAATGTCAATGGAGTATATTTATCTTTAAGAAATTATTGTTTTGATATATTTTTTAAAATTAATTATTGAAATAATTCAATAATTAACTCATAATTATTATTTATTTCATAGTTTTTAAAAAATTACTAAAAAAATCATTTTTCGAATATATCATAACACTAAAATTCTCTGTAAATTAATTATTATATAATAGATCCTAATTTTTGTTAATATCTAAAAAATATTTTATTTTAAATTTTTTTAAAATTTCGTTTTTATTTCTTTCTCCATTTCTTTTTTGATAGTAGTGGGACTTTTATGTAATATTGGAATAACTGTATATTATTTCAATAAATTTCAAAAAATTAAATACTAAATAATAATTATAAATTAACTACAAATTTTCAATAATTAAC
Source organism: Apostasia shenzhenica (assembly GCA_002786265.1). Lineage (NCBI taxonomy): Eukaryota > Viridiplantae > Streptophyta > Magnoliopsida > Asparagales > Orchidaceae > Apostasia > Apostasia shenzhenica. Next base: position 2,361,000 of record KZ451917.1, read on the forward strand.
TCTATTTTTTATTTTTTTTTTCAAAAAAACAATGGTGAGCAACTAGGAAGATCATTAAAATGCTTATGATTTTGCTGCCTCAGGACCTTAGTTACCAAATTTTAAAAAATTAATACCAGTTTGCATTTTTTTTAATCTCCAAGACTTAATTGCAATTTATCTTAAAATAAATATATTTTACCTAATAATATCAAAATAGAAATTTTTCATATTTTTCTCAAAATAATTCACTTCAATTTTAGGGAGCATCTAATTCAGGGTTATCTAAGTATTGTATTATATAATTTATATTATGGCATCTAGAGATATTTTTTTAATAATAATTAAAAAAAAATTAAAAAATTATTTATATACTATTAAATAAAATAAGATAATTAAATTAAATTTTCTTTAATATGCCTATCTAAAAATTATAAAAAAGGAATTTATCAAAAAAATTATGAGAAAAAAGAGTGCACCACGTCGATAGTGAATAAAACTTTCGCGTTACTTTCAAGAAATTTAAAATAATAATCAAATTAAAATTTTAATAAAAAACCAGATTTTTGATCGATTTTTTCATTTAAAAAAAAGATTCTGGATCGATTTAAATTATAAAATATAACTGCAAGCACTTCTCGAGCTCGAAAAGCACAGCTTTGACGCACAAAGTCACCGTTAATTGAGTTGAAGCTAAACATTTTTTATAATATTTTTATATTTTAATTTATACCTGATGTAAAATAAAGTTTTTAATCTTGATAATATATATATAATTTAAAATAAATTTAATTATTAGGAAATATACAAAATTTGAAATAACATTAAATATTTATTTTAAAAAATATTTTTAACTTGAAAATTGATTAATATATTTAAATTTTGGTTTATTGAAAATATATTTTAATAGTAATAGTTGTATATCGTGTAATAAGATATAGCAATTTTAATTGTGTAATTAAAATTAATAAAATTATCAAATGAACTATAAATTTTAAATATTAAAATAATTAAAGTTAAGCAAAAATATCCTTGTAATATTAATTTGTGGCAATTACAAATACTTATGGTATTTAATAAATATTATAAATTTTGCTTTTGATTCTTAAAAATATTAAAATTTATGAAGAATTTTAATTTTAAATTATATTTTTATATATTTTATTTGCTCTTGTCAAGTATATTACTTAACTTTAACTCTTATTTTAACTTGGCTACAAATTTCATATTGTAAATGTTGATTTAAATGGGATAAAAATTTAAACATTTAAAATAACGACGACATTAGTTGTTAATTTGAATTAATAGTGATCTAAAAGCTGGCAAAAGCTAAACTAGATAATTTTATTTGACGTTTACCCATCTTACGTCAAAGACTGACTAGAGTGTATAAATAAAATATTTTATTTAATTAAAACTACTTATAAAAAGTGCTCATAATTTGTAAAGCATAATTTATAGTTGAAATTTTACATAAATCTTATAATTTTTTTTAAAGATTTGGATGTAAAAATTATAATATTTATTAAATATATTATTGTATACATAGTTCTCACTATTAATTTTAATCTCACTTATTCATGGTTTAACACTTATGATGATTTTAGCTTACTGTAGTCTGACCAACCATTTATTACTGTTCTTAAATAATTATAATAAAATTAATGTCACTTAGTCGGCACTTAGTTTAGAAAAATAATTAATTAGTTCGATGACATCTTTAGTTAAACTTGCAAAAATTATAAAATTATCATTCAAAAAATAATATCTATATATTATAATATCTAATATAATATGATGTATAAATTTATATGATGTATAATATAATTATTCGACTTTGTTATTTGTAGTTGAAAATTAAAATCGAAAAGGCTCTTGTTAAGTTTGATTCCTCGAGAAAAGACGAGCAGAAGTTGGACTCCACGATTTTATCATTGATAAAGAAAGTTTGTGGAATTTAATCTTCGGATATCTTTAGTAACTTTAAGTTCGATGATGAAATTTTCTTAGGGTTTAATTACTACCCTAGTACATATAAGCTTAGATGAGACGGATCTTTAATTAATTATACGGAGGCGTTTAGTTCGTTATTATTTTAGTGTTATCTCATATAATTTAGATGTTATTTTTTGACTACTAATTTTATAATTTAATTAAAAATTATTTATACATATTATTAAATTAAATATTTTTTTTTAAAATAATATAATATAAAATCAAAATAATGTTGAACTAAATGCCAAGAATTGAAGATTTATTAAAAATAATAATGAGTTAATTACTTAAAAAAATCTAATAATTAATTCATAATTAAAAAATAGCTGCCGCTGATTCAACGTCACTTTATTGCCGGCGCCTTGCCAGGAGAGAGAAGAGAGAGGAACAAAAAGGGAGAGAGAGATAAAAATGAAATTTTTTAAAATTTAAAATAAAATATTTTTTTAATGACGGACAGAAATTATCAGTAAAGATATTTATATAATAATTATAATTTACTGAAAACTTTAATATTATAATATTTTTAAATAAAAATATTTTAACAAATTTTTAAAAATTATAAATTAAAGAGTAATTATGAATTAATTATATAAAACTTTCATTAATTAATCTATAATTCTTACATCAACCTGTCTGTATCACACGAAATTTATAAATTAAAAGAACAATTAGAACAAAAAATTTTAATTAAAATTAACTATTCGAGCTAAATATCAATATTATAAGAGGATTACCTTATTGTATTTAGAAAAAAATATTAACGAAGGGATTAAATTATCTTTATGTCATGTTCAAAATTCCTTTTATTAAATTTTTTAAATCAATAATTACTTCTCCATTTTTTTAAATAAATACGAAAATTAAAAATAAAAAGAATTAAATATTTAATCTATCTAAAAATGCTGTTCCCGGTTCCGGCCATCCGCCCACCCACACCCGTCCTTCCGTTTCGCACCTCTTGGGATTTCGCCCTAACAGCCGTCACTCCGCGGCGGCGGCGGCGGCGGCTCGATCGTTTGGCATCACTTGGCCTCTTTTTGCTGCATCAGACGGACTACAGGGGCTCCCGTCAAAGCTTCCCCCTCAACGGGGCCGCCATGCCGCCCCACCGCTCTATGAAGCTCAGACGCTGCTGACCTACCGTACTCAGAGGCCGCTACTTGTACTCGAACCTACCTGTATTACATAAGTGGTGACCTCTAATTGGCATCCGGATAGTGCTCCATCTGGATGCAATAATTTCTCCTCCCCTACTTCTTCAGCCGCTTCCCTTCTGTTCGATGATTCGCAGACTCGTCTGCCACTTTCTAACTCTTGGACGCCACCGCCCCTGCCTCTTTGGCGTGGCTGCCGTTTCCATTCGCTCCCTCCGTTGCGAGCGCCGCCACAACTCTCAACTCGCGGACGCCTTGTTGCTGCAAAAAAAAAAGACTAACATACTTGCTTTTGATGAAAGTTATTCTATTTTTTTACAATTAGTGGAAAGCTATTATGTCTTTGAGATGGGTAGGCTACGCTTGAGCATCCTGATAAAAAATACGAGGAATTAAAGGAGAGTTTGGTTTAATATTAATTAGAAAAATTAATTATTTAATTTAATAATAAGTATAAATAATTTTTTAAAAATTATAAAATTATCACTCATGACATCTAAGATGCATGACATAATACCAAGATAGCATTGAACCAAACACTCTATAAGTTATATGATAATCTTTATGTCAAATTTTTCTCTATTGTGGATGCAGTGACCATGCGTTGTTAGAGATGACATCTAAATTATTTCTCAAATTCTTTTAGATTCGAGTAAATTGTATTTTACGGGTTTAAAATTAAAAATTATGAGGGAGCAAAGTACCAAAATTACACAATGTAAAGGGTGTAAAATGCAATACACTCCTTAGATTCATACAAAAAAAAACGGGATAATTACCTATATTTCACACAATTTAGTTTTATTTATGCTTTACCCATCCATTCTTAGTTAATTACGTTATGCACACTCAAAATATTTTAAAATCTTACATACACACATTTGAGTTAAAACTTAATCAAAATCTTTTTGAAAAAAAATATTCTGTTAGTAAATCATTAAAATTATATTTTTACTCTTAATGGTACATATTTTTCTCTTCCTCAATACCACACTAAAGCACTGATTTGTCCTAAAATCAATTCACGTCGCGGATGTCTCATTCCTTTGCCGCCACCTAAACATTTAGATTTTAGAATTTTCACTCAAAATATATTTAAATATCCTTAAAATAATATGATGAACGGCTCAGATTTTTTGTAATCTAACTATAGTTAGGTTATTGAAAAATTATGATTACTCATTATAATAGAAATAAGTTAAAATATGTGTATGTAAGATTTTATAATATTTTGAGTGTGCATAGCGTAATTAACTAAAAATGTATGGATAAAGCATAAATAAAATTAAATTATGTGACATATAAGTAATTATAAAAAAAAAAAAAAACTATGCTATTCAGCAGGGAGGGTATGTTATCTAAATTATTAAAATTTAATTATAATTATATATCTTCACTTAGCTCGTAATTATATATATATATATATTTGAAATTAAATTGATTTGATTAATATGTCAACCACAGTGTTATTATGCGGTCTCTATCTCAAATTTTTTTTAAAATATCTCAAAAATATATTTTAATTAAACAAAATCAAAAGTAACGTGATTAATTACTACTATAAACAAAATTGTAATGTTATAATTATTAACATTAAATAATACTAAACAATGCTAATTGGCTAAGGTAAGCATCATGCAAAATGGTCTTAACTGTTTAAATAAAAATTATTGATGATTACGTACGTATAGGCCATAAAAAATTGAACTTATTACTTATTAAATATTCAAAATGTCATAATTACACCGTCTAAAAATGATTTAAATAAATTTAATTACCATTGTATGATTCGCTAAGCTCGTCGATCATTCGAGTCTGGACCGAGTTAATCCACTTTGACGGTTTGACCAGATAACAAGCTCTAGTCCGAGCGTGCATATAGTTTAAAGAGAATTGCATATATCAGTAATAAAAATTAATAATTTTTTTTAATTATTTAATCTTTAAATTAAATTTACGTAATTCATTAAGTGATTTTAGTACTCCGTCGGCCTTCACATGTCGATTTAAAAAAGTATTTTTTAATTATTTAATCTTTAAATTAAATTTAATATAACTCATCACTTGATTTTAGTACTCTGTCGGCCTTCACATGTCGATTTAAAAAAATATTTTTTAATTATTTAATCTTTAAATTAAATTTTACATAAATTAAATTTTACAGTTGAGAAATAGATCTAACCAATCATTAGAACTGACCCACAGCTGGCCGCGTGCGGGGCGCGTACGAAATCGGGAGGAGAGAGGGGTATAGATAAAATGATAATTTAAAATAATTTTTAATAATAAAAAATAAAAAAATTATTTAATAATTTATTAAAACACAGAGATCCCGATATTATAGTTTTAAAAATATGAATCCGTGCATTATTAAGATTTAAATTTAAGGACCTGAATATAATTTGCTCTTACTTTAATATTAAAAACTAGACCTCACTCTTAAAAATCTTAAATCTTAATTCTAAAATTTTAATTTTCATAAATTAGATATATATATATACAAATATTTAATTGACTTTAAACTGATTAAAATAAGATAAAAGTCTTCATTATGGATTTATGAATCATATATGTACAATAGACAGAGCTTCATGAAAAGATATATATGTACGAGTAATATAATTCATAATTATTTATTTAAAATATATAATTTTATAAATTTTGATGTAATATAAGTAACATCTCATTTTTTATGATTAAACACGTAATATTTTATAATTAATGTGTCTTCTATATAAATTTCTCTTATTATTATTATATTTAGAATTACATGTCACTTTATCAAAAGATTTTTTAGTTGTTTAATTTTAAAGTTAAACATTTACAAAATGAGAATATTGTTGTTTGTATATTTCTGTAGAAAGAAGTATTTACCTGCTGGGATTTATAATTTAACAATAAACTACTTTCTTATGGTTAATATTTTTTTAACTCAAATTATTTTTGTAAATAGTTTATTATTTAAGTGGTATATATATAAATGAAAAGCTATGTACAAGTAAATTAAAAAATCCAGATAATATGTAGGTAAATATAACTTTTCAAAGTTGCATACATGTTAATGCTCTTTATATTATTTATTGAATTGAATGCATAATACAAGATGGGGAAGATTTATTTTTTTATATTATTTATTGAGAGAAAAATTTATTCATTCATTAATATGAAATGATGTAGTTCATAATTACATAATATATCAAGTGGGATATATAAATATCTAATTTTGGAGTTGAACTAGCAAAACAATTCTCATTTTATTTAGGTGACATTTTTTCCTACTTTTTTTTAAATGTTCAGCATAGGGATTTAGACTTAGGGCACTAGGATTTTACAATTTACATTTTGAATTTAGGTTTTAGAATTTCATTTATTTTTTAAAAATTTAGTAACCAAAATAATGTAAAATGAAATGCTTAACACGATTTTCACATTTTTTAATTGTAAAAAAGTATATTTTAAATTATCTCTTGATCAAATTAGGGTTGAGCCATAAAATTTTATCATATTTTAATAAATTAATTCATGAATATAATTATTTCATCCATTAAATATTCGTATTCAAAAATATAGAGATTATGAGGTAAATAGGAAAAGTGATTTCATGTCTTGAGCATGTTAAATTGAAAAAGATAAATACATTATATAAAGAGAGGTAACATAAAATGACACATAAAAATATATAAATGATAAATTAACTAGACACTAATAAAGGAAAATAAAACGTGGCTCAGTATATGCTTTACTATCTTACAATTTAATATAAAAATAGTCATTTTCTCCTATCTTACACATAGTTTTAATTAAGAATCTAATTGAAAGATTTTACGATCTATATGTGTCTAGTTGAAAGGTTTAGAAAGGTGGCTCAGTATATACATTACTTACCTCTAGCTAGCTAGCTATAGGAACCTGTAAGTTATGCCTTTGTAACTTTTTTAATGAAAAGTTCTTATTTTTAGTAAGCAATTATAGCTAGGGATGTTCTTTCATTCACTATTAATTGTAAATTGTCATTGTTTGGTGTTGATTGGGCATTCATTCAACAATTTCGGTTGAATGATACGTAAATAACTTGTAAGTCGTTGTGCATCACATACAATTTACATTAAGTTTAATTAGATTATATCACATATATATTACCCCCACTAAAATCATCGTGTAGATGACTTATCTTAGTTGTGTTATCCATAAAAATTATATTTATTTATGCTCAATTATCAATAATTGATGATGTGAATGTATTATCAGCACAACCCATACAAGCACTAACAGAACTACATTTAGCATAATTTATTACTTTTGATGACATGATATCTTCCTAGGAGGTACAGATACAAGCTTTACCGTCTTAACATGGGCAATGGCGGAACTCATTTTGTATCCCTCATTGATGAAGGATGTTTAAGATGAGATATGAAGTATTGTTGAATCTAAAGAAATTATAACAGAAGAAGATATTAACAAGCTTACTTTATTAAAAGTAGTTATTAAAGAAACACTTAGATTACACATCCCAGGACCTCTGCTAGTACCAAGAGTTGCATCACAAAGTACTCAAATTCATGGCTACAATATTCCAAAAGGAACAAGAGTCATCATCAATGCATGGGCTATAGCAAGGGATCCAAAGCATTGGGATAGGCCAGAAGAATTTTGGCCTCAAAGATTCACTAACAGCAATATTGATTTCAGAGGACAGAGTTTTCAGCTTATACCGTTCGGTGTTGAGCGAAGGCTCTGCCCTGGGATCAACTTGACAGAGGAGGTAGAGGACACAACGGTCGCTATATTGTCGATAATAAAACAAATATAACGGTGGTTATATGTTAATAGCAAATGTGGAGACACCAATTGTGACAAGGTCAAAAAGGTGAATATTTTAATGCAAAGATGAATTCAACGGTGGAGGCGGCCAATAAATGGCGAGCAATAATTCCAACTCTTATGATTCTGTGAGTGGCATCTACAAATGCATCGAAGTTGAGTTTAACCATATGCACAGATGGCAGCTTCCAGGTGACCGTTGAAGTTGTTTTTGGTTGTGCATAGATATTGTATGTTTGTTTACATCAATTCCTCGAAGAAGCTCTGTGCAAAGTTGTACAATTCACTTCAAATTTTTAATAACAATATAATGAGTTCAAACTTTTTGGTTTCGTGTGGTAAGATCTAAAACTCAGGGGCCAAGATACAACTTAACATAATTTTTCATTCAAATAAAGCTGCTTTCCTCTTCTATTTATCTTGATATTACAAATTTTTTCACCCTACTCGAAAATAATTTATACTTAAGATATACTAT
>KZ451917.1:2394647-2430517 GCA_002786265.1 Apostasia shenzhenica
CGAACGTATAAATTGGAAAGCTCTGTTCCTTGAAATCAATATTGCTGTTATGAATCGTTTGAGGCCAAAAATTTCTTTCTGGTCATCCCAATTCATTGGGATCTTTGCTATAAGCCCATGCATTTTGGATCATGACTCTTGCTCCTTTTGGAATATTGTAGCATTGAATTGAGTGCTTTGTTTGATGCATCTGATAGTAGCATAGGTCCTGGGACGTGTAATTCTTAGTGTTTCTTTGATAACTGCTTTGAGATAAAAAAAAGCTTGTTAATATCTTCTTCATGTATTAGTTCTTTAGATCCAACAATATTCTCTTATCTCATTTTGAACATTTTTCATCAAGAGGGATGTTGATATGGAGTTCCGCCATTGCCCATATCAAGGGGTAAAAGTTTGTATCTGTACCGCCTATGAAGATTTCCTGTTCATCAAAAGTAATAAAATCATGCTAAATGCAGTTTTATTAATTGCTTATAGTTTTGTGCTGACAAGACATTCCACATCATCAGTTATAATAATTGACATGTAAATTTAAATCTAATTCTTATGGATAAACCCTAACAAATATAAACTCATCTTATACGACTTTTAAAGTAAAGGCTATAAGTCATGTTAAGTTAATCAAACTTATATAATGAACTATCGAGAATAACTGTATAGGTACACGGACTACGTTATTGTATGAGAATACAAAACCAACGACGACTTACAAGTTATTTATGCATTATTTATCCCAAATTAATGTATAGATTGGCCCAATCAGCCACCAAACAATATTACACTAGAATTAATAGTGAATCAAAAGAACATCCCTATTTTTTACTAAAAAAAAACCAATTTTGAATTTTAGCCAAGATTTTTCATAAAGAATTTTATGACAAAAACGCATAAAACTACTCAAAAGTTCCTATGGCTATCACTGATCTAGCTTTCTAACCTTTCAACCTAGATACATTATAGTTGAATTACCTTTCAATTAGGTCCTTTAAACTATGTGTGAGATAGAAGAAAATTGACAATTTTTATATTAAATTGTATTGATAAATAAAGATAATTTATTATGTTTGTAATTGTAAAATTACTTGTCCAATCTAAGATAGTAGAAGCAACTATTGCCATGGCTCATCTCCTTGATCAGACCATTGCTTTTATGTATTTTCCTTTGATATTATTTGGCATGATTGCCTTGTCTAGTTGATTAGCTTGACGAATGTACTAAATTTTACAAAAGATTTTTCAGTCGAATGAACTCTTATTTGTTGATGCAGAACATTCACATACCGATTTTGACATTAATATCAAACCCGATTCTGGGGAAGAGTTCATTTGACTTTTTTTTTTTTGTTGGTGTATTATTTAGTTTCCTGCTTCTCCCTATTTCATTGGATAGTTTCCCGTCATTTTTTCTGTCGGTGTTTTTCATTTTATTAGCCTCGTCACTCTTCTTTAAACAAGCATAAACATGAAGTAAAGGAGGAGAATTTGCTTAGTATAATTGAACCTCTTCCTTGGAGTGGAATGTCAGCGCCTTTGGCCAGCTGCAGTAGCAGAAGCCGCATTTGTGAAGTTGTCGGCATCACCGCCGTGCTTTTGCCGCCACTGCCACCTACCTTTCATAGTGAAGGAACCTTCTGTTGGCCGGGTATAAATTCAACTTGTTTCTCACCCACCCACTTCACCCACTCTTGCTCTCATCATGAAAAAGATCATGATGATCTTTACTGAGTGAATAATAATGGGAGCAACTATTTGCCACCGCTTTGTAAACACCATGCCTCATCTCCTTGAGAATCATTATGTGTTGTTATTTCCTTCAAGATGATTTTTTCATTGAATAAATTATTTTTTGATTTGCTAAATTTAAAAAAAATGACAATGAACTCTAGAATCTAAATTTTAAAATGTAAATATAAATCCTTAGTCGTCCTAAGGCCTAAACTTATTAACTAAAACATTTAAAAAAATACACATATTAAAGAATTTCATTGTAGTCACCTCAAAAGAGAATTTTTTTTTCACTTCTCTAATTAAATAATATAAAAGACTTATTTTTCTCAACTTTAGAATTAAGAATTTAAGCGTAAGTGACCGAGTTATGTAAAATATTTATTTAAAGGATTAAATAATTTAAAAAATGTTTTTTTTTTATAAATGACAAGCGAAGGGTCGAGAGTTTGTACCATAAATCGTTGCTTTTAACGCTGCCCATGCCAAGAGTGGAGGAAGAGCCGACGTTCTTCTGCCCTTTCTTCGCGACGCAGAACGTCGATGAAGTTCGGCGCTTTTCCTCATTCTCTTCTCCACGTCGGCCTCCTCCGATCTCGGCGACCCATTTACGCTTCCTGCAGAACTCGGCTGAGCTCCTCATTCCAGAACCAGCAAGCCCGGCTTCACCTCCCATCCAGGCCACTTCAGCCTTATCCACCCACCCACAACCAAGGAACAAAATCGGCTGCCGAAAAATCCCAGCAACTTCATTCACCTCCTTCAAACGTCTTCCGGAACATGCTCCTCTCCCTCGAACTTTTCCTCCCCATCGCCGCCCTGCATATCCACACGCTTGTGAGGCACACAATCATCTCGCTCAAGTTCACCGGCGCCGGCGACGAAGATCGGATTCCGGCAAATGAGATGGCGCAACCTCCTTCCTCACGCAAGCCGCCCGAAAGACTGCACTCGCCTTGGGCCGCTTAAAAGATGGAGGCGGGATATCTCTTACCTCTGCCTTCCACGCTCGCTGTAAGGGGCGAAGGAGATGCCGGAGGAGTTGTATAGGAGGCGGTCGGCGATTGACGACTGCGGTCGGCTAGCGAAGACGAGGTCCTGGGTCTTCATGACCTGCTCGGGCCAATTTCCGGCAGATGAGACGACGACGAGTGGTTCGGCGGCGAGGTGGAGGAGGAGATGAGGCCGTAGATTTTTGGAGAGGGAGTGGAGGAAGCGATGAACAAGGGGGCTGAGCTTGGTGGAAGTTTGCCGAGGCAGTGGGAGGGCCAGGGGAGAGGCGGCAGCCTGCCGGCTCCTATCTGTCCGCCGCCATTTGCTGACGAACAGGAGAAGGAGGAATTGAGAGCAGAGCGATGGACGGCCAATGAAGGTCACCATGGTCAGTGTAATTTGAGGAAGGAGATGCGAAATTATGAACTATTTATAGGGAGATTCCTCTATTTACGTAATTATATATATTAATATATATATATATATATTAAATTTCCCGTCATTTTATTTTAAAACTTAAGATTTATATTTTTTAAAAATAAAATAAATATCACATCCATTGACAAAAAAAACCTCTAAACAATTAATCATAAATAGTAAAAATATCTTTTAATTTTTTTTCTTAAAAAATGACTAAATATATTGCATTTAAAACATTCGAAGGTAACAATATAAATAAAAAAACAGAGAATTAATATATATATATATATAATTGAAAACAAATGGAGAACTATTTATGTAAATATCTTTATCTATATAATTAATTTATTGTTTTTGTTATTTGAGGTCACTTGGTTGTTTTTTTATAAATTAGAATTGAAATAATTTTAGATGCAGTTTTTTTATTTTTATGAATTATGAATAATTTGAAATAAAATTAATTTTATTTTATAATATATATTGAATATAAAATTAAATCATTTTATTTTAAATTTATATAGAATGTAAAATAAAATTAATATCAATATTAAAAATTGAAATATTATTTATTTGAAATTAAATTTTATTTAATGTGTAAATTATAAAGATAATTTTAACTTAACTAGAGCAATCAAACATGTCCTTTGAGTTTATCAAAAATAATGTTGTTAAAAAGTCGAGTGAGTTTGTTCAACTTGAACTAGATGTTACCTAGCTCAATGTACTAGAGTTTATTTTGAAGTATTTGTTTTTTAAAATTTATATATTCATACAATAAATATTTTATACTACATATAATATCTTAATTAATTAGATATCCCTTAAAATATTTTAGAATAATTTAAATATATATCAAAATATAATTATCGAGTTGATTATAGGTTGAGTCAATTTTATTTTGCGTATTATAATCAAACTTGTTCCCAATTTAAATCATGTTGAAGGTCTTTTCGAGTCATTTTTTTTTTGGAAGGGTAGCTTTTTCCATCAATTTTTTGTTTCACAAAAATGCCTATCCTTTAATCCAGTTCATTTAAAGGTAATTTCAATTAATATTGTTATGATATAATTATAAGATTAATTGATTAAGATGATCTCTCATTTTATTTTTCTTTTACATTAAAATAACTTATAATTTAGTCATGGGTGATAAACTTTGCTTTTCATTGCATCTCAATTTAACACGTGCACTTATGGAGAAGTTATTGGGTTCGGACGGCGCACCGTCTGGAACCCAATCAGAGGATGCCATGTGTGCCATACAGTTGGGTCCAGGCACATGTGGCGCCCTCTGATTGGGCGTCCGAACAGTGCGCTGTCCGCACCCAATAATTTTTCGCACTTATGATTAATGCACATGATTTATAAAAAAAAATTCTACTTCATTCGACTAATCAGACAGTCTTAATCTTCATTCGAACCAACGAGCAGTCTCACCATATTGGTTATATCTTTTTTTGACAAGTCTCCTCGTGTCGATTAATTATATTGAGTAGACATTTTTGACATCAAAATTGATATTTTCGTTAAGAGCTATTACGTCGAGCAATGCAAAGGTAATTATTCAGCAATATTGCATAACTACATCGATATTAAATGATTCAAATTCGATGAATACTTATCAACCAAAAACCTTCTTGTACCCAAAGAAAGCAACGGAAAACTTCCAGTTTTCAAGTGCCGCGCCGTAGGGAGAATTGTGCCGATGAACTTTATCCTGAATAACTCGAATACGGAGAGATCGATATTGCGAAGGAGCCGTTAGATCAAATGGCATCCGCTTAATTGTCACTGGATAGGTGCCTCGTGTAAGGGTATTACTATGGATCGAAGATCGAAAATCGATCAAAAATTGAATCGATTTTAGATCGAATCGAAATTGAGCCAATTTAAATGAGCCGACTAACGAGCCAAAAGTTCGGCTCGGTAATAATTTCTAGCCGATTTTGAGCCGGGTAGGCTTGGCTCGATCCAACTTGAAATCGGCTCGAATTAAAATAGATACATATATATAATATATGTACATAATATATATTAAATATAATATATATATATATACATGTTATATAATATGTATATATATATATATTATAAACCTAGCCGATCTCGAGTCGGATCGAGTCGAGCTTACCCGGCTTGAGATCGGCTAAAAAAAATTGAGATTTGATTCATTTTCGAGTCGGCTCGAAAATAAATCGAAATCAGCTCGAAGTCAATTGGAATCGACTGGAGCCGACTCGAAGTCGAACCCAATCAAACTCGAGTTGATCGAAATGTAATCAATCTGATTTCGAGCCGAGCCAATCGGTAACATTTTCTAGTTCTTATGGTTTTCTGGCTTCTGCACATCAATATCATGAAATGTTTCTGCCATGAGATAAATGCAAGGCCGGATCCAGCGTTTTCAGTTTTCACCCTAAATTCTTTTTAATATATATATATATAATTTTTATAAATTTATTATATAAGATAAATTAAATTCAGGCTCTTGAAGTCAAATGAGCATTGAAAATTAATTTTAAATTTTTTAAAACCTTAATATTAATCTATGAAATTGCAAAAACTCTATTGTTTTGGTCTCAATTAAAATTTAATTGTTAATTTTTTATAAATATCTTATTTGTTAATTTTATAATTTTTTAGAATATAATTTAAAATATTTTTATTTTTATTTTTATTTTTTATTTTTATTTTTTATTTTTAATGTATAGAAATAAAGAAATAAGAGAAATTAAATTAAAAAAAAAAAGAAAAAAGAGTGTAATAGAATTTTGAAATATGTGAATAGTTTAAAATAGTAATAAAAATCAAATTTCATGTTTTTAATCAAAAAATAGTAAAAATAATGATATTTTAAAACAAGACCAAAACTACATTGCCTTCACAATCTCAAGACCCAAATGAAGTTTTTTAAAATTTGAATCAATTTATAATACTCTTCTAATCTCGGAAGCCTAGATGCAATTTATCCTATTATTTATAATGCAATATAATAATAATTTTAATTAACTAATTATGTATTCTATTCATTATCGCACTCTATTGCTTTACTACTATTCTTTAGCCACTTGAGCCAGCTCTTCCCTAAAGTGAAATTCTAGTCATCAGTAGTCGATTCAAGTTGAGCCAGCACTCCATTGATTCTCATTGATTTTCGCATCGCTAGTAGTATTCACGTCGCCTCCATCATTAGGCTCTATTTAGCCTTCTTTATCGAGTCGGAGTCTCGTCCAACGATCTTTGTTCAGCCTTCAGCTTCAAACTGATCTCTTGCACCTCTCGTTCCTCCTTCCCGTAATTGTCGGCCACACCTGACCCCCCTGGTCCGAGATCTTGGCTCCGCTACTGACTAAATGTTCTATTCACAGCCTCTTGCATCAATTAGTGAGTTGATCTTCTCTTTCGAATAGTCCTCTTCTTAAATGAAACTACCATTCTACTACACTACTCAACATGAAATATTATGCCACATTTAAAAAAATGGAAAGGCAATTACAAATTTGTTGTTAAAATTAAATTATTTTATTTATTTGATACTTAAATTTTAATATAACATATTAGTTATTAAAATTATATAGAAAAATATAATCTTTATTATATACATATCATAATTTTATGACATAGAGGTATAATATTTATATAATTTTAGTAACTCATAAATAATATTAAAAATTTGAATGTCAAATATATAAAATAGTTAAATTTTAGTGGCCCATCAGGTTAAATTCTGGATCCCCAAGTTGGTTAGGAAAAAAAATCATAAATTCTTCCAAAAATACTCGATAAATTGGTCTTAATTCTTTCGTCCAATTTTTTAAAATTAAAGAGTTTCTCTCGATAAATTAGTCCTAATTTAAAAAAAAAAAAAAACTATTCTAATTTTTGAGATTATAAAAATACTGTTCTTTTAAAATCTCACATTTTTTTATTATTTTTAATAAAAAATATGAAATTTGATAAAATTTTTTATTTAAACTATTATGATTTTAAGGATTATTATATTTCTTGATTTTTACTATTCCTTAAAAATTTAAGAAAAATTTAAAATTTAATTTCTTTTATTTTTTTTCAAAATAATTAAAAATAAAAAATATGAATATTAATATTTCAAAATTAATACCTATTTGCAATACTCTCTCGTCCTCAAGGGCCTGGATTTAGTTTACCATAAAAGAAAATATTACTATTCCCTCCTGCACGCATATTATTTGTGCATGATATAAAAAAAAATATTGCATGATATTTGTGCCACTTGCACGCATCTCAAGAACAAAACGATATTAGGTCGAAACGATAAATGTTTCAAATAAATTGTCAAAATCAATACTGACAGAAATGTGGTGCCGAAAATAAGTCAAAATTCGGTCGAAACTGTAGAAACTTTTCTCTCTCTAAACAATAATATTCAATAATTATTATCAGTATATTCAATTTTAAATTTATAAAATTTAAATAATTTATAAAAAAAATTTAAAATTACCAATATTAAAACTACCAAAATTTTCAAAATTGAAGAAACCAATATTTTTTATCAAAACTAAAGTTTGAATATTTTGAAAAAAACAAAAAAAACTTCACCCCACTTACATTATTAATTGTCTTTTGCTATCCCTACACGTGATATGCAAGTAAAAAACTATATCAAGTTTCATCAAAAAAAGAATTCAAAAAAACTATAAAATGAAATAAAATATATGAGTTAATTAAGCTGAAGTAAATATTTTTGAATTTGGGTGAGGCTGTGCCATGTTTTGCCACCCCTACACATTTGGCTATCAGTAAGCTAAGTTAAGATGCACGACAAGATTATATTGGGGGAGTTCGGTTTATTAATAATAATATTATAATATTATGTTATATTATTTAAATAAATTAATCATTTGATTTGATAATATATTTTTATTTAGTGACATATTGCTCTCATCTCACCACTAAAATGATTTTTTTTTTTTATTTGGAATCCACTAAAACAAATTACTTCATATATACTCACACATATATATATATATATATATATACTAAAATAAATAATTGTTTAAGAGCAAGTTGAAATTAGATCCTCTTCTAATAATTATTATACTTAAATTAAAATAAAATTACTATAAATGACAAATAATATAAATATTTAAATAATACTAACAAAATATTTAGATTACCTTATATTAAAAAAAACATTTAGATTACATTCGATTTTAATTTTTTGATTTCGAAACATCAATACATCAAAAGCAATACTACAAATCTTCAATAAAATAACTCAAATTTTAAATTTAAATAGAATTCTTATAGGATAATAGTGTCACTTAAGTAAAAAAAAGTAATTTTCGTCTATGTGGCGTCATTGACATATAAAATTTTTAGTTGAATTAAAAGTTTGGGATTATTTAACGGGAGCTACAAAATATTTTTCATAAATTAATGCCACGAAAAATTTGTCTGCAAACGATTAACACGTGCTTGAAATGTTGGCTGGCAACTGAACTTTCTACGTATGACCCCTGACGGCGGCAGGTACATAATTTAAATTTTTTATAGTATTTATGGTATTTTTGTTATTTTATTTTTAAAAATTAAATTTTAAAATTATAAAAAATGATAAATTTATAAAAATAATATAATTAAAATATTAATATTTACCTCAAATAATGTATTAAAAGATTTAAAAAATTATATACCTATTTAATATTATTTTTTAATGTCAAATGCCTGGATAACATTTACCTTTTCAAAAATCATGTTTAAAACTAAGCTCATATTTTTTTTTATTAAAAATCATGTCTAATGTCAAATAAAATTAATTAATATATAAGCTTGCATGATGACTGTCAAACTAATTAATTATTATTTTGATATATATAAGATGTAAAATAAAATAAAATATAAAAATAATTAAGTTTAATACTAATGTATATAATATAATATATTAAATTAAAATTAATCTTGCTATCTTCTAACTTAGCAAATATATGAATAAAGTTATTTAAATAAGCCATGCCATAAAGCTCAATAATGTAGCTTGTTCACGAACCTAATAAGAACAACAACAACAATCAATCATTTGACCAAATAGACGAGGTTCGTTATATAAATTTTTATTTTCATGACACTATCAAATAATAACTTATCATTTAGCTTTAAATATATGTTATTTTTTATAATTTTTTATCATATTATTTTCATTTTTCATTTTTTTTATATGACAAGATTTAATAGCCAAATTTTCTACACTGAAATACCCATTATTCTACAATATATATATTCAAATCATCTAAACTAACTCTTTATCTTATTTTTAATTGACCTCTAGTCTTAGGAAAAGTAAATCATATCCTAAAAAATGACCAAACCAACTAAAATAAAAAAAAAACTTTTTATACAAATATTATATAGAAATATATATCTAAACTATTTATGTTATATATACACTTTCAAGTTAACTCGAAACACATTTCGAGAAAACTTAAGCTAACTCGAAATTAGCTCAAAATATATTACAAGTTGATTCAAAAACCGAACAAGTTCCAAGCAATTTTCAAATTTTGGATAATTTTTTGAGATATTACTTGATTTATTCTTGTGATAACTTTGGCTTTAATACAAAAGCATGACCAACTTAGAGCACACTACAAAAAAAAAAAAGGGTGTACCCAAAGTTCAATTTTTTACAGTTTTGATACTCTATCAAAACAATTATTATAATTTTGTTATACAATACCACTATGATGCAAATTGTTTTCATAAAATTAAGTATCATACAGTATAATTGTAACAAAAAACACACATTAATCCAATTAATTAGAAAAAACCAGCTAACCTTATTAAATACAAGACCACATTATATACTTTTGCCTCAAGAAACTAAAGCAGAAATGTGCAAGAAAAGAACCCAAATTGAGAAGTTTTCAGTTATACTACATGTATCAAGAGCCACTCACTACATTATATTATGTCTTTTTTTCCTACATCAAGCTGAGCTACCGTTTAGTGCAGACAAAAGATGCAGTATTTCCCTTTGAAGAGCAATGGTTCTGAAGCCAAGACGAGGGCTTTACCTGACCCGCTAGTAGAGCAGATGCCCTACTGGCGCTGATTTTTCTCAGCTTCAACTGAAGATCCAAGACTTTGCTCCCCGACGCAGCAGAGCATGAAGGCTGGTGGCCAAAGATGGAGGAAGCTTTGATAGCTGCTCGTTTTTCCTTCCTGTTTCTTTCAAACTTGGAAGAGAACCTTGCGGCTGCTGCGCGTGCGGCGTCTTCTTCGGATGGAGGAAGAAGGCGAATACCAAGGCCCCTTTTCCTCGAAGCTTGCTCTTCTTCAGCGACTTTTCTCTTCTGACCCTATACGAGAGGATATTCACAGTTGTCAACAGCAAAAGCCTCGCTGCAGTAATAAAGTCGGCTTAAGAAACCATTCCAGATTAATGTTACTGGTGGTGTTCAAGAGTAATTGCATGTAAAGTCTCAGAATTTAATTTGATAGAGTAGATTCCAAGTGTATTTTATCAACTCAGGTGACTGCCTGATGATCAAAATTCCTCTTATGAAGCATCACTAGGAAGAGACCCATCTTATGTCTGGAGAAATATATGGGAAGCAAAACTGAGTATAGGCAAAGGTATCATTTGGTAAATAGGGGATGAGAAAAGGATAAAAATCTAGAAGATAAATGAATTCCTAGACAGTAGAACTCCAAGTCCTTCTCCTGGTTAATACCTTGGAAGCTGATACCACTAGGGATGTGCTGATCAACCAACATAACGGCTATTGGAATAACTTGTTGCTGGAGGCCATTTTCTTCCAAGGACATTAATGCCATCCATAGCCTCCCATTGGGGGATCTCCAAACCCCAAACTATAAAATCAATCACTAGGGCAAGTATTCAGTTCGCAGCAGTTATAATTTTATCCAAGAACTCGCTTAACATAGATTTCTAGATTGATGGAATTAAGCCTAGGCTTCACCAGTCCCAACAGGTAAAGTGGAGAGTTATAGAAACAGGTTTGGGTGTTGTAGCTTCCGAGTAGAAACAGGCACTTTATGCGGCGTGTTGTGCGGAATTCCTTGCCAACCCTCTGCAGACTACAAGATCGTCGACCAAACATAGCCACATAGGTCATGTTGCCTGCTTGAAGTGTCTTTTAAAGGAAGAAATGGTCTCCCATGTGCTGAAGGAATGCGACTTTGCGCATTCTGTTTGAGCATCCGTGTAATTAGCCACAGACCTGGCTGAAGCTTGCTGCAGCTCGATGGAGAACTGGATCAGCACATTACTGGAAACTACCGATAGGCCCAAGTTCGAATTGAGTGCTATCACTATGAGGGCTATTTGGAGTGAAAGAAACAACAAGCCAAGGGGAGGACAAGGCTAATCACCTGAGGACACAAGCTTCTTCACCGCCAACTATCTCGAGGAGTTTGAAGCAGCACAAAAAATGGAAATCCCCTTAAGAAGGTCCAAAAGGATTGGCTCCCACCTCGACACCCTACTGTTAAATTGAATTTTGATGTGGCCATGGACAAAGAGGGAAACAGGATGGGAGTTGGAATGGTTGCCAGGGACTAGGGACAAAATTCCAAGCTCCCTTGAACAAACAATAGCAAAATGCTTGGCGGCCAAGCAAGTAGTCATGTTCGCCGACAAGTTGAAAGAAGAAGATATATAGACAGAGAGCGACTTTTTGGAAGCTATCAGACTACTCTGGGACACAAGAGAGGACCTCTCCATCATAGGCCCGAATTGAATTTAATAAGAGAGCGCTTGAAATCATTTACCAACAGCATTATCACTCACATTTGATAGGAAGGCAACAGAGCAACACACATATCAGCCTGATATGTGCTTCACATGGAAACTCAATAGTTTGGGTCAAGGAGGTACTGAGCCTCATCCATGATGTTATTAGAGAAAAAATACTCATATGTAAGATGAATTTATGATCTGATCTTCTTAACTTTGAGATTATGATGTATCTTTCATGGATAATAAAAATAAAAAAACTTTAATCACTACCTTAGATCGGTTTCTGTTTGAATTGGATCCCAAGAGATGGAAATCATGAGTTAAGAGTATGCACTTAATCTTCTTGATATTATATGGGATATGAAGAGAATAGTCACTCCACAATAAAATGAAAGAGAAAAGCAGTAAGTCAGTGACTCAAGGAATGCAATACTCATTTAAGGTTGATGAGATCAAACAAATAAACCTAAAAGGGAACATGGTTATGTAGCATGTCTTTGAAAAAGACGATGAAAACACCTTTTTTGATCAGTGTATCTCAGCACAAACACCTCCTAAGTTCCTCGACTTCGTTACCAACTCAGGGACAAACAAATCTCACAGCAAGCTTCAAAATAGATAGAAGAAAACCCTCATGTTCATAGGTCACATTGAAAAGAAACAAAAGTAGTACAGAAATTGACGCCAGATTAATATTATAACGTGAACCATGGGCATGATTGAAACTATATCAAGACCTCAGTAACTCAACTGAATCAAATTCAAAATTCAACAGACCACATACAACAGGATTCCAAGTTCAGGACTAGGAATATCAATTAAGAAATTAAGAATAAAAAATAATCTCCTAATAAAAAAAACATATATATTCTGTTACTTACAATACATTAGTCATGTAGACTGAGAAAAAGCAACAATATGAGTCATGAATGAGGATGGAAATTGCAAAAGTGTCTTACCCTTAACTGAGCCCGAAGCGCTCTATTCAGAATGTAATCATCAGAGTGCCGACTATCGGAAACTTTCTGAAGACAGTCTAACCATGGTTCAGCTTTTTTCTTCTTCTGCAAGTCTTCTTCTTGGTGCTCAAGCCGGTAGAAAGGATCAGAAAGTTTTCCTCTTTCTGCAAAATGTTCAATATATGAGAAACTTCGCATAGCCTGTAATTAAGCTAAGCTCAAAAGAAGTAAACCTACCTTCATCTGCAGGAAGAGCAAAGGTTTCTGCATCTTCAATATCGAATTCCTCAGTCTTGCGCTGGGCTCCACTGATAATCACATACTCGCAATTCTTAGGGTCTGTATGTATGACTATCTCATGTTTGCAGCATGCTGACTTCATTGTGAAGCTCCATATCTTCAAAAAATATCAACATTGTTAGAATATATGGGGCTTCAAACAAATACAGAGCAATAAGCCATCCTAAGAGTGAGATTGCCATTCCGAAATATCAAAGAAATTTAAAATAAAAATTGAGATCTTTTTTATTTATCTTAGTAAATATAAGTCAATAAATTCAACATCATTAAAAAGAATGTCAACTAGAAAACTTGGGTGCATTAATTGAAGTAAGAGTTAAGAAAAGTCTCATGCTTCACAGCTGTAAACTTAGGACTAAATAAAGTACAGTCAACCAAAATGCTGAAGGCAAACATGAAAACTGTCCAGAGGATTCACGCAACGAAAATTTTTGAAGCCAATAACTTATTACTTCAGAGATATGCATTAGCCTAAATCAGTTATAGTGCTTAACTAATAAGAAAAACGCTAATTCTATTGAGCAATTCCATCAACTTAAGATATCAACATGAACTACATCTTATTTATGGATCATACAGAGTATATCTATGATTCAGCAAGCAAGGAACAGGCACTTATAGAAAAGGCACTATGAAAATAAGGAGTTCTAGATCGAAAACGCCAATGCATGTATATATATATATATTATTTATATATATTATATTTATATTTATATATCAAAAGCATGCAACATAAAATGTGTTTATGTAAGACTATTTTTATGAATAGGCCTGTAATTAGAAGCTGATTGAATTGTTCAGATAAGAAGAAGAAATTTTCAATAGAAAAGAAGAGAAGACCTTTCTTAAGATACTTTAAATGCCTGTTAAGTCAGATACTAGTTTGCTGATTAAATACAAAACCCACAACTCAAAACTGAAAAAAAAAATCAAATAAAAGACTTGGTTCAATAAACCGAATCAGTTTTCACCACCAAAATGCAGAAGAATCCATTCCAAACAACAAATTGCAGAAGAATTAGGAGGAAGCATTTTAACCGAATATATTAGCAAGTCAAAAACAATTATACTGAGTATTCAATTAGAAAATGAAGTACTACAAATTATATTTATAAAGGTTCAAGATTCTCCAAGTTCCTAATATAATTTAAAAACAATACCAACAAAGTTGACCGGCAACTTACAATCATAGAAATTTATTTAAATTCCCACTATATGTAATAATATAAACTAATCAGCCTATATAATAGCAATTAGTAAAAAGAAAGGAATTCTAACATAATTTACCTTTGTCGAATAATAATTGCCCACTTGCTTCTTCTCTGCATTGAACCTTACACCCTTGGCAATCATAGAATTGCATCCACCACACCAAACATGGAATGGCATCTCGAATCTGAGGATATTGTCATAAGAAAATGAAATCATAAGATGATTACACTGAAATAAAAGCGGAAAAAATAAAAAAAAATTCAAAATGGTGAAGAAATTGAAAGAAAAAGGCATTTTTGACAATCATTGATAAAAAAATCATGGTGCAATATAGAATCCCAGTATAATTAGCAACACAAAATCCAAAATGACAGAAAATAAAGAAATAATCAAACACTTATTGCGTGAGATACAAACACATACATAAATGAACAACCACACAGAACAAATAAAGGGATTTGTGAACATGAAATATTTAAGTATTGAAGTCACATATTAGACATCTGGTTCTTGAAAATTATGCCTCACAAACACCAAACCAATAGATTTTACTTGTCACGCAAATCACATATAAGTTAAGCAAACATCTTTAACAAAAAGAATGCCATTTATTACTTTTGTTAATTGACCAAAGTTGTGATCTAGATATCAAAAGTCAAGGATAGCAAAGCAAAGGCACATAAGATTGGGCTAATACAATTTCAATTTCATGAATGAGGAGGATGCATCAAAAGAACCTATTTTGGTGAGATCAAGCACACAAAAAAGGCTCATAAAAATCCAATGGGGTAACATTTGAGTCTGATTTGGACTACCCTGAGCTAGCCCAAGCGTTGAGCCTTTTTTGTGTGCCCTCCAAATCACTCATAAAAATCTGCCCTCTTGGGGTAACATGATCCATCTGCCCTGATTTGGACTACCCTGAGCTAGCCCAACGCTTGGGGTAACATGAACCATCTGCCCTCTTCCAGATTAAACAGAAGTCAGAGATAATCTACCTAGGTTCTTAGAGTCTGACTTTGAATTCTCCCTTTTATATTGTTCACTGGCGTTGGGATACTTCCCCATATTTTCTATATATTTTCATTTTCGTTGTGCTTAACTAGCCCCCACTCATCTAGAAATAATGTCAAGGTGGCATCCATATGAAGGAGTAGTCTGAAACTTGAAGTTCATTTCAAGAACTCTAGTGAATTTAACCTGGCCAAACAAACACACCCATAAATTAACCTTAACCTGATTAAAGCTAAAGTTGGCAAACAAACATACCCTTAAGAGCCTGTTTGTTTGTAAGATTAAATTTAACAAGATTAAAATTAAACTTGGATAGAGATATTTCTTCATTGAAAGTTGTGAATGATGTGAAATAAAGTTAATTATTATGTTGGGATATGTGAGGGATGTGATATAAAATTAGTTATTATGTTGGGATATGTGAGGGGGGAGCTAAAGCGAAACTAGAGCTTTGGAGGAATGCTCTAGAATCTAAAGGTTTGCATCTCAGTAGATCAAAAACTGAATATATGGAGTGCACATTTAGTCAAGAAAGAAATACTTATATTGGAGATGTGACAATTGGTGATCAAATTGTCAAGAAGAGTGAGCGCTTTAGATACCTTGGATCAATTATACAAAATGATGGCGAAATAGATAATGACGTTATTAGCAGGATTCAAGCAGGCTGGGTAAAATGGAGAAATGCTTCTGGAGTGTTATGCGATAGAAAAATCTCATCCAAAATTAAGGGTAAATTTTATAAAACTGTAGTAAGACCAGCGATGATATATGGTGCTGAATGCTGGCCTGCAAAAAAGAAACATACAAACAAAATAAATGTTGCAGAAATGAGGATGTTAAGGTGGATGTGTGGATATACACGAAAGGATAGAATGAGAAATGAGTATATCCGAAAGAAAGTTGGTGTTGCACCAATTGAGGATAAACTTAGAGAAAGTCGGCTTCGATGGTTTGGACATCTAAATCGCAGGCCAATTGAAGCTCCAGTTAGAAAAATTGAGTTACTGGATTTTGCCCATGTACAAAGAGGAAGAGGGAGACCAAAGAAGACATGGCAAGAAACTATAAGGAGTGATCTTAGTTACTTAAACTTAGATAAGAATTTGATAACTGATAGAGCGCAATGGAAACAAAGGATTCATGTAGCCGACCCCACCTAGTGGGATTAAGGCTTGGTTGTTGTTGTTGTTGTTGTTGTTGGGATATGTGAGGGATGTATTATAAGTTAGTTATTATTTTAGTAATATGTGTAGGAAGTGAAATAACGTTAATTTTTAATATTAAATTTTACGTGTGATGTGATATGCCTTGTTAAAATTAAACCAGGTTAATTTTCAACAGCCAAACAAACGAGGCCTAAAAGGTTAAAATCACAAAATCTTGTATGAAAGCTTGGGACCTCTTCAAGTCATATACTAGTATGCATGGCCATGGTGTAAGTGAAGTAGCAAGGATTCGTGTCATATCACTAACCGCCTAGTTCATCATTTAAAAAGATATATTGCAGAAGATGTAACAATACTTTTATGAACAAAGACGTAATACGATTCATTTTTCAGTACGAGGGAAACATAAGTCTAGTGATGTAGTAGGCTTAATGTCATATTTGGGCAGGTATCATATTGCTTAATACTGTATCAAAAACAGGCATGACAAGTTATAATCTAACAAATACTGAACAAATGATTCTGTTCCACAATTGATTACCTTATAATGAGGATGCCTTGATCGATCTTTCTTGCTCTCTCCCTTAAAGCATGCTGGCCGTGAAACTTGTTCAAAGAACCCTATGTACACATGAAAATCATGCTGATTAGATATCAAAAGAAGTAAAAAAATATGATTTGATTGTACCAACAGCTGCATATTTAGCTAAATCTCCATTCAAATACCTGTTTTGGTGTCCATTCTGGTGGATAGTAGAAATTATCAGCTCTGGCAGCAGCAAGAGAAGACTGTGCACAACAGATAGGAATTAAGACAAATGTTAGCAACACTCCAAAAAGCAGAAAAGATAGAAAGCCAACATAGTTCGTAAAAACACATCCATAGACGTTAAATATTCTCACCATCAATACTTCAACTTAATTCTCACTAAAGATGCTACTGAAGTTTGCCAGATAATACTGGATAAAATAACAATGTTCTCCAACCAGTAAACCACGAACCAAAACATAAACCTTAAAATTCTCATATCAAATAACATCAAAGACTTCCAGGGAGAAGATATACAAACAAAATCAATTAAATATGTTTCAAAAAATCCATTAAATGACTAATCAGCCAAAAACCATTTCATCATAAGAGAACCAAACACCAAATGGGAAAGAGCAAAATACCACAATCAAATATCCAAAAACTGAAACACATGATTCTTCAAGAAAAAAATTGCAAGTAGACTGTTCACAAATATATCTCCGATGATTAACATCGCAGACTGAAGTTTCATGGAAAAGAGGGCAACTAAAAGGATAGTGCAAAAAGAATAAAAGGAGCAAAAAACGAAAGAATTGGTGATAAATCAATATCCAAAAGGTAAAGCCAACACCTGAATGAGAAAAACATGCAGATTTTGGCATAGAATTTCGGTTATAGCAATGATAAACCAAAAAAATCTTCAAAGAAATCAATAGTCAAGACAAAACCACCACACGTGCAACAAAAAGACTTCCTTAATATCATGGACTTCACCGCCTATTGCGAAACCCTAACCCTAATTTCAACATACCATAATTGCAGAAAGCCGTAAACGCCGGTCGCGATCAACTGAGGAAGACGGTTTAATACCCTAAAAAGGTAAAGGTAGAACAAAAATAAGAGAAGAAAGGAGGAAAAATAACAGGAAGAAGAAGGCGATAATGATGAACAAGGAAGCAAGGCTACAAAGGATGGGAAAAACCTGAAGAATCTAAGGAAAACTTTCGAGGTTAGGAGAACAATCGAAAAGTTCAGGAGAAGTTTGGGTGCCAAGGGCTGGATTCTGGAAGAAGTCGACGCAAAAACGACCGGTTCTTCAGACGCTTCCGGCTGCAGGGACGGCAGCGTCTTCTAGCGCTGGCTGGCAGCGCTGGCGAGCAGCGAGAAGAGATGTGTTGCAGGCGACGTTTGTGTCGAATAAGCGACGAGAAGACGCCGGAGAGGGGTGAAGCTTCGGCCGCGTCTGCGCACAACAAAAGAGAAGACTTGAACGAAGAAGAAACCGGAAATAAAGGGCTCGTCGGCACAGTTGGCTAGCCCATACCCAATTTTGTGAAGGTCCGGCCCAAATTCAGGCCCAATTCCGGGATAATTATATATATATATATATATATAACAAATAAAGATATACAACTTCCTATAAAATGAAATATTAACCTAGAAGAAATCAGAAAAAATCACATAATATAAAAATCTTTAATAAAATAACTTTAAATAAATGAAAAAAAATTATCTATAGAATATAATAAATCATTACAAAAAACAGATTCTATTAATATAGCAAATAGAAGAATACAAATAAAAGACTTAAATCAAGATGATATAGATCTACCTAGCTCTAGTTCTAATTTACAAATAAATAATGTAAAATTAAACTTAAGTATAATACAAATATATATATATACATAAAATATAGATAAAAAATTGTATATAAGTTACATATGAATAAATAACTACATATTAAATTTCTAAAAACTATATAATACAAAATCATATTTAAGTGTAATAGGGTAACACTGCAACTAATTTTTCGATGAAGCCCATAGATTACTTTATCGTAAGATTTATCCAGTTTTGTTATAACCTTGAACGGTAAATTTTGCTCAAAAATATGAAGGTCACTTGAAACGTACACGATGTTGTTTGATTTGAAATTGATTCAACATTTGTATATTTTTAATTTATAAAATAAATTATATAAGATAATCAATGAATGTACATGACATTTCGTAAAAACTATTTTTAAAAAATTATTAAGTTATAATTTACTTATATATTCATATTTAAATGTCAATAATATTGTAATATATAATTACTGTAAGGCCTATAACAAGCTTTGGTTTGCCACAGAAGGTTAATCATTCATCTGGTTAAAAACTCGAAACTCAATTCAAATTCGGGAAATTATAACTCACCTGGATCCGAAAGTTAATTTGAATTCAGAAGCTTAAACTTAAAAAAGAAAAAAAAAGAAAAAAAAAGAAAAAAAAAAAGAAAAAAAATTACTCAAACTTAACTAATTTACATTCCTATTATGATCAATTAGATTTCATAGACATTATCAA
Organism: Apostasia shenzhenica; assembly: GCA_002786265.1. Taxonomy (NCBI): domain Eukaryota; kingdom Viridiplantae; phylum Streptophyta; class Magnoliopsida; order Asparagales; family Orchidaceae; genus Apostasia; species Apostasia shenzhenica. The sequence goes on from KZ451917.1 coordinate 2,414,276, forward strand.
TACATTGTTTACTATCCTTAAATTCAGTAAAATTATGTTGATAACTGCAATAAGTGTTATGTTTAAAGTTTGCTGATGTGACATTGAAAAATATCAATATGTATTTTTTTGTATTTTAAAGGTTTATTGTTAGAACATTTTTTAATACCTTTAGTCGAATAGCAGCTCAAGCCGAACAACTCTTCTCAAATAGCAGCTCAAGCAGAACAACAGCCCAAGTCGAAAAGCTCTCCTCAGACAGCAGCTCAAACTGAACAACTCTCCTCGGACAGCAGCTCAAACTGAACAGCTCTCCTCGAACAACAACCTAAACCGAACAGCTCTCCTCGAACAACAACCTAAACCGAACAGCTCTCTTCGAACAGCAACCTAAACCGAACGGCTCTCCTCGAACAGCAGGCCAAGCCAGATAGCTCTTCAAGGAGATATCACCAGATCGCACCCTCTGTACTACAATGTCAACTCAGCATTTAAGGCGGCATGAGAGTCCACTGCCTAATCTTCCTTTACAGGAATATGCGTCAGATGTGACAGACTGTACCTGTTATGTCCCCTCCTCTCTAAGCTATAAATAAGAGGAACGAGGAGAAGCTGTGACCCCTCTCTCTTTCTGAGGGTCGAGCTGCCTCTCCCTCTCTCTATTTATCTCTCTTGTACTTATTCGGTCTTCATTTAGAGACCCTCAAACTTTGTAAGAGAAGAGATTCGATTAATGGATTCAAATCGCCTAGATGGCGTTGTAGTTTTCCCCCGGATACTCGAATTTTCACGTAAAAATTATCATCTTATTTCATTCTATTTTGGCCTATTTTTGCATCAACACTCAACATACTCAAATCTACTCGAAATTGAAACTTTTTACGACCTTATAACAATAATCCAAAGATAGAGTCAGGTGCACAATGTAATTCTATTTTGGTTTTTAGCATTCATTATTTTTTACAACTAGTATTTTACCGGAGCAGAGAATTTTCACATTTTTTAAAATAAAATATTTATTATATTATTTAAATAAAATTATGAATTATATATTTAATTTTGTTAAAAAGTGCATATCAATTTTTTATATCTAAACATTTTATGATAAGAACATAAAAATATTAAAAGTTTTAGTTGACACTAATTTAGAGTTCAAGCGTGACGGCCCCTTAAGCTAAGCCCTAGCGGTTCGTAGTGAAAATAATGGCTGTGGGCGTATTTTGTTGAAGATGGAAGAGGACGAGTTCGGCGAGGCGTATTTTGTTCCCGTCACCCATGGCGGAAGGAGAAATGAGATTCGTGGAGCGGATTTTAGGTATGAGTTTCTGAAAAATCAAAATCGATTGCTGGAGGAAGTTCTGAGTTCTAACCCACAGAGAGATCTAGATCTAGCCCTCTTCTCAGCGGCTATTACCGGTCGTTGGTGTTGCTGTTCTCCTATGTCCCATGGGAAGAGAAGTGTTTTGCTGCTACCTAGATCTGACTGCTAACTCTGCTTCGCGCTCCAATATCGACACCAACAGCGCCTCAGTCACTTCTGCATCTATATATCCGGCACAATGCTCCTCAACTCGTGGTGCACATACTTTATCTTTTATTATTGGCTGTAAAATCTATTTCTTTATCCTTTTGTTTAAAAATTAAATTAAACTTGCCGCTAAATTGAGTTCAGCTGTCCTTTTGCTACAAAAATTCAATTTTTTAAAGTGTTTAGCTTGAACTTTAGCTGCTCAAGGAAAAATATGCACTGGTATACTGGTTAAACTTAAATTTAAGCCCAAACGGCACTGGCACTGGGGTGTTTAAGCGGGTTTGAATTTTTAAGTGGCCTAGAACCCTTTAAGATGCTTGAAATTTTGAAATGTATAACATCATCGAGATGAATTAAAAGTTTAAGCTGCTTCAAATAGCTTATACTTATAAATTTCTTTTAGCTGTTTCCAAACACTGTTGCCCAATCATTTTTAGAACTTAAGCAATTTAACGTTTTAAAATTATAACTTGAAGATTGAACTTAAGTAGTAGGTTGTGTTTTAGGTTGCATTTGAGGAGAAACAATTGAACTACTTAAAGTATAAATGAAATTTTTGTTACTTAAGAATAATAAATATCAATTGTATTTTTGGACTTAAAGAGCTGAGTTTTTTAAAGTAGGTCCAAGTTATCTCCTTGACAACTTAGCTTAAATGCAATTTAATTTATGGTTAAGCTATTTCCAAACACAACTAGAGAGTCGGATTTTGTGTTTCACATCGAGTTTGAATCTAGTTAATAATACTGAAAAGATTGAGTTGATGTGTGAATTAATTCGAGTTAATTTGCGAAACCTGATATGTTGATCCATATACGTATAGTTGAATATGCAATTTGGTGAAGAGCATTGTTAAAGATGATCTGATTAGTTGGGATAGTTTGGTTGATTTTGGTGATGTTAATCCAATTTGCTTTGTGAAGTATACTTTATTGGCTGGTCTGCTACTATTCTCATGTAGGACTGGCAATTTTGCTCAGAACATGAAATCAAACATCCAGTCTGTTCCAAATCACGTCTACTTGTCAATTGAATGACAGCTCACTCAAAATTTGAATTGCTTTAATTGAAAATGGACCTGATACATGTATGATGCTTACTCATGTAAAATTAATATCTGTTTTCTTCACTAGATACGACTTAAATATTCACTAGAAAATTGACTCATAACTTGATGGTTTTCACTGACTTGATTCATACTTATTAAGAACTATAAATTTAGGAGTTTAGTTGATCTAAATTTTCTGGTTTTGTCAATACTTGTAGGACTAGCAATAGTACTTTGATTCAACGTATTATGTTTCACAAATTAACTCGAAAATATTTTAGTTATGATCAACTGGATACATACTTGATTTGAAATATATAATTTAGTTCTGTATATTAGAGGTTAACTCTCTGGAGCTGTGTTTGGAAATAGCTTAACCATAAGCCGAGCGTAACACATATGTTGTCCAGGACATGACTTTAATTTGTAAATAGATTAAATATAAGTTATGTTGCTCATACCTACGCTGTTTAGGAGATGGTTTGAATTTAAGCAGCTTAAAGCTCTTTAAGCTTCTTAAATCCAATGTGTAAGATAACATTAAAAAGTTAGTCTGTTTAAGTCCAAAAAGACATTTGATAATATAGCATCCTAAAGCAAAAAGATAGATGAACTCAACTTGGCGGATAACCAAATTTAATTCTTTAAACAAAAGGATAAAGAAAGAGGTTCTACCTTAAGTATATGGCATCTATCGAGATTTTGAACATTGTGTCGGATATATATGTGCTAGCCGCTAGCCAAGGTGATGCTCATAAGCATCCCGATGCCATATTGGCAACACGAGGCATAGGTAGCCATTTTGGAAGCAGATTTGAGTAGGAGCAGAATGCTTTTTTCATCGTGAGAACTAAGAACGACGTCACTTACAAACTCAAGTCACTCTTTGGAGGGGCCTAGGATAGTTGGAACTATGGGTTAGGGATTCTTTTAGTAGTTGCTTTTTTATGAACTAATACTCAGAAATGCGCTCCACCTTTCTCACTTCTCCTCCTGACATGGGTGGCAGGACCAAAGACGCCTCCCTGACAATAAGAAAAATGAAAATTTCATATACACAAAAGAGTTACAGAATTGTGTTTTGGTTTGAGAAAGTTAAGGCTTTTGAATTCAACTCTAAAAATGATGGCAATTTGCAATTGTTGAAATTGTATTTTCATCAAGTTTTTTCATATAGTTCTTCATCAAAAAATTTGTGAATAAAATTGCTATTGCCAATTGTATCAAGGTTATTGTTCTATAAGAATATGGAATGATTAGTTGTCGTGGATCTATTATTATCTCTTATTTATGTGAAATATTGTTAGAGTTTGTTATCCACTGCTATCATCTGAATCTTTCATGAGCCTTCGAAATGTAGGCCTTCTGTGACAAGAAACCACACCGAGTGTCTCCTTAACTGCATCTAAATATTTTCAGGTCAAACTCCTCAGAAGACTCTTGAAACTTTGAATTTCAAAAAAAAGTTTTGAGTCTTTCGACATATCATCAATGGTGATAATTGAAAGAACCATCCTACTGCTTCTTATGATATGCACAACTATCGAATCGCATCTTGAAATTTTTTTTTTGATCTTAAATGAGTTTAAACTCTTGTACCATCATCGAGTAGGTTCCTTAAGCTATATGACACATTCAATTGGCATACCAAGTTCGCTGTACCTGCCACCTCGAAACTTTCTATTTGTTACATAAAAATCTCATCTCCATGATCTCCATACAAAAACGTTTTCTTTACATCAAGCTATTGAAATTCCATATCCTTCTAGGATTCCAACCCAAGTATGATAAAAAACCACATGTGAAGGAAACATGTCCAAGTCAATGCTTGAAATCTAGTTGTAGTCCTCTACTACCAGTTTAGCCTTGTATCTGGCATCCTCAACACTTGGTATACCTTCTTCCATCTTGTATATCCACTTTCACTTGATCGGAGTCTTACCTTCAGGAAGTTCAACATGCTTTCCTTTTTGGTTTTTCTGAAAAGGCTTCATCTCTACTTTCGTAATAACCGACTACCTTGAAGAATCTACAGAAGATAAGAGTAGAGGACTGAGATGCATAGCAACTACAATCGTTCTCACTGATGTGGAGGAAACAGCATGAAATTCAGTTTGGTAAGGGTTAAAAGGGTATGAAATGGAAAGATTGTTGGACAATGTGTAGCAGTTAGTGCTGATATAATTGAATAAGCAAGTTTAGATGAACTCCTGAAAGCATCTGCGTTTGATCTGGGAAAGATTGGAGTTGGAATTGCTTACAAAGTTGTTCTAGAAGATGGGCATACCTTCTCTGTTGAAGACTTGGGGAAGTAGGTTTGCGGAGATTTAAGGAGTTCCAAATGGAGGTGGAGGCTATTGGCAGGATTTGGCATCCCAATATTGTTGCAATGAGGATTATTGCTTTTCTGTGGGTAATTTGCCTTAACCCACCTGTTTTATTATTGTTTGGTACTAGTATTAGCCATGGTTGTGCCTTAGTTGAAGCCCAACTTAAAGCCTTAACTAGGAATTATTTCTAATGATTTCAATTTGTTATTCTTTGCTTGAACTTTTTTCAAAATGATTAAATATGTTAAATGGTGGGGACACCACAATCGACCGTCGATTCATTCCTGGCAGAGTTTACCGTCGACGGCCGAGATCTAGCCATGCTGCTTCGATTTGGATTGATTGACTATTAGGACAGATTGGGAAATATGGATGCTGCGGATCGCTGACTCGATGGATTGGAAATCTCCTATTCATTCTGATTGATTGGAGATTCCATTTTGGGATGATTTTATTTCTGGCATTTATTTTGTATTAGTTGTTTCTATTTCGGTGATCATGATTTTAGGCATGTTATCTAGTATTTCCTCGTTTGTGTGAGGAATTTATTACATTATGTATTTTTCTTTATTAAGTCAGTCTGTATGGAGGCCTATATAACTGCCTCCCTGTTACTCTTATTTTCTTAGTGCTAAATAAATTTGATTTGTGTTTTCCCTAGGGATTATCTTATTCTGGAATGAATCGATATCCTGTATAGGGAAGGGCTTGGGCCTTGGGTGAGAATCCCTAAACTCCACCCGCTCCAGTTCTTCACCTCCGGATTCGATTCTGTTTGCCTTGCACTTCTAAACCTTCACCGTGTTTCGACTTCATTCACTCCGCTTGACCGCATAGTGCAGTTCCGCCAGACTCTTCCGACGCCTGAGCCCGAGTGCACCCGGCGGCCGCATCAGTGCACGCTCCGCGCTCGTGCGGGCCCTGCGTCTGAGCGAGGCCCGTGCCAGCGCGCTCTAAGCTGCAGCCGCTCAGTGCCGCTCGCGTTCTCGCTGATGCCGCTCGCTCGCGCGCCCGTCGGCATCGCTCGCCTGCCGCCTCGCCCGCGCCCGTCGCGCCTTTGCGTCCTCTTCGCTCTGTCTCGCACGTCCGCCTCGCCCGCTTCGCCCGTTTCACTCGCGCCCGAGCGCCCTGCGATACTGCCCTATTTGGGAAAATTACATTTTGATCCTTGTATTTTCTGGTTCAGGTACGAATTCCAACAAAACCTTTAATCTGGTAAAATCGAAAAATCTAGATTTTTCTACTCGGTTGTGATTTGCTCGAACTTGTTCCGCCTGTGCGACCTTTCATTATTGAGTTATTTTCAATTACTGTTGGTTAAATATTGTGAGACCCTTAATCCTGATCCCTGTTTCTGATTTATTGAAAACCGGATTGCGCCTTAATCTGAATTAGTAATTTTTCAATTACCTTCGATCTAATTTATTTAAAATTTTAAAAGGAATCAGTTTTTGCGAGTTTAATTAATTTCTCAGTCATTACAAAATTATTCTATGATATTTAGCATTATTTTGTGAATAATCTGCTTTGTAATATTGCTGATCTCTAAACTGCACCATTATTCATCTGTCCCGTATCATTAAATCTACTGTAACAATTCCTAAAGTTCGATCTTATAGGTTATGGCCTGAGAATATTGTTGTTCTTACATACCCTTTTATCCACAAACTTAGCTGTGTATGCAATAAGAGTCCACTGCATCATAGGTTTTTTATTTTTATTTTGTAACTCATGATTCGTAAAATTTGCGGACTTCTAGGTCTTAAATCTGATTTCTCTAGCTTTGATAATGTTGATTTTGTGGTAATAGATTGACCTAAAAATTTGTGTTTATAGGTTATGGCTCGAGAATAGTTTTATGTTATTGCGTTATAAACCTAAAAATTCAACAAAACTTAACTAGTTGCTGTGAAAGTTGGAAAAATTATTGGGTTCAGACTGCACGAAACATCACCATTCCACTTTCCATTACATGCATCCGTGTGCCATTGAGCTTTGAACTTATGAAATGGATCGCAGTCTGGAACCATCAATTTCTCTGAAAGTTAAGGCTGAAGCTTTCGCGCTTTGCTACTGTCAGCTTCATCGTGCTTTGTTGCATATAGTGTTTTTGTTTTTCTGTGTAGCTCTCTAACACAAATAATGCAGATGAAGCATTCCATTAGATGGGGACTTCAAACCTAACAATGGTTTTAATTTTTGGATATGAAATGGATATTGTGAAATGTGTTCAGTTCTGCATTGAAGAGAGGTAGACACTACTGGATGTATTACTCTTTTCTAGCAAAAATCAGCAGAGAAAGATGAGATAATTCAAGTTCTGGAGATAGTTTTTCCCTTGCCAACAGCCTTCTCCTAAAGAGGAAGCCATCAACGAGAAATGTTTCAGAATCTCTGCAAATTTTGACCTCCAGAAGAGCAACAGTTCCAAAATGGAGATAATCTGATTGGATTTACTGTTTTTGCTTTATCTGTATCAGTTTTTCATGCTTTTATTGTTGATTTAGTTGGATTTAGGCTCTGTTTGGTAATAAGAAAAAAAAAAAAAGATTTTTAGTCATGGGTAATTTTAGTCATGATTTTTAGCCCATTGTCAAACAGGGCCTTAGAAAAATTTATATCTGTTACTTCCAAAGAATTTTTTTTTTACATGCGGCACTCTTTAAGTTAAATATTTACAATTGACATCCCCTAAGTTCATATTTACAGATGATATTTAATATTTTAAATGTGAATTTATAAATAATATTTTCATTATAGCCTATTTTGTATATTTCGTAAATATTTGGTTTAAGAGGTATATTTGTCAATATTTGATTTAGAGGGCGTGTTTGTTAATTTTTTTTTTTTTGGAACAATAGATGTAAATTTTTCAAAATATTTTTTATGCCAAATATTATGTAGGTTTATTTTTTTTTAAAATTCTTTATTTGAGTTCATGAGTCTCAAAATAATTTTTCATTGGGTGGTATTTGCATGCCATTTTTTATTTGAACAAAAGAATAATGCTTCTCCACCTTGGATTGATCATGAATTATTTAATAGTTTTTTAATGTGTCAATGAGGTTAAAAAAGAAAATAAAAATAATTATTTTAAAGGTAAATTATTTTTAAGTTCATAAACTTTAATAATCATTTTATTTAAATTCATAATATAAATTACAATGCATTAAATAAATAGTAATTTATAAATACATAAATATTTATATTATGTTGACATTTAAATAATATTAATATTTACCATAAAAATTATTAATATTTATATTACGTTGACATATACTTGAATTTGAACGTATCAATTTACTTAAACTCAGTTAGAAATCAAATAATTTAAGAAACTTGCATCAATATGGAAGTTGCCAACACACCATAGCACTCCAAATGTGATTTATATAATATAACCTCAAAGTTATTTTACTATTATCTTCTTCAATTATTTTTAATCTTATCTTTATTATTTAAGATAGTTCATAAATATTTATCGTCTTTCGCTTGTCATTCTTTTTCAAATTTAATTTGTCTTTTTCCTAGAGGCCAATCAAAATACTGTGGGCAAGTCACAAACTTATCGTGGCTTGAAAATTTTTAATGTGCTGTGCATTATAAATGGTATTACAAGAAAGTTGTGGTCACGGAAAAGCCAACGATGATAGTGAAAACCTAATTTTTGCAGACGATATCTTCCAACTCGCTGTGTTAGTGCGGCATTGTCACAAAAAGAAAATGGAGAGGAAGATAATATAATAATATTTATATATATCAAATTATATATATTATAAAAGGTAAATGTGTAGATATATTAATAAAATATTTTATTTAGATACTAAATTAATTTTACTTATAATTTTGTAAAATTTTTATATAAGTTTTATGGTGAACGTATATATATATAATATAAAAAATTAAAATATTAAATATATATAAAATAATTAGAATTTAATACAACGTTACAATTCCCCTAATAAATTTGAATTGTAAAAATAAATAAATTTTGACTTTCAAAGTGGTCAAAAAACCCGCCGATGCATACCAGCCGACGACTGCACTGACAGGTCGCGGAGGTGGTCGTCATTTTCAGAGCCGAATTCAGAAGCCTCATCTTCCTCTAAACAAACCCTAATTTTCCAGTTCTTTAACCCCACCCACAGTGAAACTTCAATATTTTGTTCCCCCTTTTCTTCGTTTTCTAAATTTTGCTGCGGCGAGTGGAGATGGTGGTGAAGGCTGGGATGGAAGACGACCAGTTCGGAGAGGCGCCACTGGTCCTGCCACCCATGGAGGAAGGAGAAGTAAGAGAGGTGGAGCGGATTTTGGGGTATGAGTTCATGAATAAGCGGTTGCTGGAGGAAGCCCTAACCCATGGATCCTACTATCCCCCGAAGCCATTAGGCCCATCTTACGAGCGGCTAGAGTTTGTCGGCGATGCCGTTCTTAGTTGTGTCATGGCGAGAGAAGTCTTCAGCTCCTACCCAGATCTGCTTCCCGGACGGTTAACTCTGCTCCGTGCAGCCAATATCGACACCGAGAGGCTTGCTCGCATCGCCTTGACCAGTAGCTTGCATCTATATCTCCGGCACAAGGCTCCTCAACTCGACAGGCAGGTACTTCATTACTTATTATTGACCGTAAAATCTCTTTCTTTATCTTTTTTGTTTAAAGAATTAAGTTGGATTTGTTGCTAAGTTATGCTGCTTGAAATTTTTAACTCTTGAGGGAAGAGTATGTTGTTGGAAACTATTTCATATTTAGGCAGTTTAACTTTTTAATTTTAAGCCTTATGGATTAGACTTAAGCAACTTAAAGAGCACTAAGCTCCTTAGTCAGGCTATGCATGGCAAGACACATTTAAGCTGCTCAAAGAGTATATGAAATTTTAGATGATCATGGATTACTAAATGTCTTTTGAACTTAAAGAGCTTAACTTTTTAAAGCTGAGTTTTACACAGTAGTGGATTTCAGCAGCTTAAAGACCTTACTAAGTAGCTTAAGTGAAGTCATCTCCTATGCAGCTTAGGTTTAACAGCTTTACTTACTAATGTTCAAGCTATTTCCAAATAACCTTTGAAGTCGTCTTCTGGATATCTTGCGTGTAAGCTTAACTTATGTTTAAGCTATTTCTATAAATTGGGATAACAAAAAATAATTTTAGCCATTTATTATCATGACACTTGATTGTTTTGTATTCATTTTCCTTCTCTTACGTATAATTAACACCCTTATTGTTAATTACTTGAGATTGAAGAATTCATTGATGGTATAAATGAGCATCCTTATCATTCGAATGGACTTCTCGATCCACCAAAACCACTTGCAGACATTATTGAGTCAGTCATTGGAGCCATTTTCATGGATAGCTCTAGTTCTTTGGAGACCGCATGGAAGGTACACATGCTGTACACAATAATTTTACATCCTTTTATTTTTTGATAGAATATTTTTGCTTCCTTAACAATCAAGCAAATCAACTTTCACTGTTTCTCACATGTGACTTCAGCTCTGCAGGTTTTTGTAAGGTTAGCAGATCCATTTATCAATGAAAATACATTAGGAAGACACCCTGTCAGTGAGCTCCATGAACTATGCCAAAAGATGAAAAGAGAGCTGAAATTTGTTAAAAATAAATGGGAAGAGAACACAACAGTCAAGGTTTTGGTTGATAACGAGCTGTATGGCATTGCCTCTTACAGTTATAAGAAGGAGATAGCACAAAATCGGGCTGCTAAAGCTGCTTTGAACAAGCTCAAGAAGGAATTGGAGGATATGGCGGACTAAAAGCTGAAGTTCTTAATCATCTTCCTAAAGCTTTTTTATTTTATTGAAGTAGGATTGATTGGAATTTTTCAGTGTCAAGCTCCATGCTCATGTTGATTTTTATTTGTTCATTCTCATTCATCTTAGTCTTAATTGTGTGGAAATGATACTTCATAGTGCTGCAATCACCACAATTTGACTTTATTCTGGCCCTAATAGTGAGATTTAGAATTACTGTTTACATGACTATTGTAAAGTGATGAGATTACAGATTCCGTATGTTAAAAGAAGCAATGAAGAATGACATGCGCATTACTCATTATGTGGAATATATGGATGATTGATATATTTGGTTGTATTTCTTAATCATGTGGGAAATAAATTTACAGGATATTTTATAAGAATTTAATTACAACAAGAAGTTTTCATGTTTCTCATAATTAATATATGGTGCAAAAAAATTTGTATAGAAATAAGTATAATTCTAATTATAGTTTAACTCCATTTAATAATGATATGATGTTGAAGGATATTTTACCTCCATTTTATCTCTTATCTTTGGTCTACCTTTACCCTTTTCTGATATGAAACTATTTCTTTAGTTGAATGTAGCCATCATCGCTAAATATGTAACTGTTTTTGCTGTTAAAATATTCACTTGTCTACTTATTTTAATAGCTGATCAACCTTATTATGATGTGTAGATTGGGTTCATTGAACAAATTTCACTGTCAGCATGCTTTAATGGAGAGAGCATGAAAGATCGATTAAGGAATCCTCGTTATGAAGGTAATCACTTGAGGAACGAAGCTTCTTACTCTATATTTGTTGAATTATAACTTGTTATGCCTGTTTTGTGTGCATCATTAAGCCACATGATTCCCAAAATACGACATTAATCCTACTGCAGCAGTAGCTTTATAGTTCCCTCATATACTGATAAATGTTCCGTATATCTTTCCATAGTACTGTTGCATCACTTGAATTATATTATCTTAAATTATGAGTTAGGAGGTTTGTGGTATGACATTAATCTCTACTGTTTGTTGATGGAAAAATCACTCCAATGAGTAGCCCTCTTTCTCTTTATTTTTATTAAGATTTTTGTATATGCATTTACATTAGTTCCCTCAAGCTTAATGTATAATTATATTCAACAACTTAACACCTTCCATGATGGAGAATATATATCATATAATCCCAGCTTGTTACAAATATAACTCGGTCTAAGGCCTTTCAAAGATTGTCTTAACAGATCATTGGAACTAATATATATTATTCTAATCTCCTTGGATTGCAATTTTCTCTAATAAAGTGACAATAAATTTTAGGGATAATTACCTGCATGCCACACCATTTCACTTTATTTATGCGTTACCCATCCATTCTCAGTTAATTACGCTACGCACACTCAAAACATTATAAAATCTTACATACACACTTAAGTTAAAATTTAGTCAAAATCTATTTGAAAAAAAAATATTTCGTTAGTAAATCATTAAAATTATATTTTTACCTTTAATAGTACATTTTTTTTCTTCCTCGATGTCACACTAAAGCGCTGATCTGTCCTAAAATCAATTCACGCCGCGGATGTTTTCTTCCCTTACCACAACCTAAACATCAAAGTTTTAAGATTTTCACTCAAAATATATTTAAATATCTTTAAAATAATATGATAAACGGTTCAGATTTTTTGTAACCTAACTATAATTAGGTTATTGAAAAATTATAATTGCTCATTATAATGGAAACAAGTGAAAGTGTGTGTATGTAAGATAATGTTTTGAGTGTGCATAGCATAATTAACTAAGAATGAATGAGTAACACATAAATAAAGCGAAATGGTGTGGCATGTAGGTAATTATCCCTAAATTTTAATAAGCTTCGTTTTTCATGGGACACTGAGTTGGAAGCAATATGCGTGACTATTTAATTATTGCAATACAACTATATAGTTCTATATGAGCCAAGCCTAACTCCATCAATTGTTTGAGTCATACAAGTTTACAAGCAGCTAGAGCTATTTCCCTTTACTCTGCTTCAGCATTAGACAGTGTGATTATATTTTGTTTCTTGCTCTTTCGGGTGATTAATTTGCCACTAAGTAGTATACAATAGCTAGAAGTTGAGCATTTCTTAAACAGAGGTCCTGCCCAATCAGCTTTTGTATGACTTGTTAGTAGATTATCTTGATCTTGGTACAAAAGATCTTTTTTTAGAGCTCTGTTAAGATAATGAGTATCCTTAAGTGGCATCCCAATGGCTAGTGTGAGGGGATTGCAAAAATTATGCTAATTGCAAATGATATCTAGTCTTAGTATAATGAGAGTATAATTTTCCTACTAACCTGTAGTATCAGTTAGGATCTAGAATGGACTCTCCTTCTAGTACAAGTCTGACATTTGGATTCATTAGGGCATCAACTAGTTTTGTACCAGATAAGTTAGCTTCCTCTAATATATCTAAGACATTTTCTTTTGGAGATAAAGATATCTCCCCATAATCTTACTACTTCAATGAGAAAGAAGACATTTTCTTTTGGAGATAAAGATATCTCCCCATAATCTTACTACTTCAATGAGAAAGAAGTACCTTAGCTATCCCAAATCCTTGGTTTGCAATTTTTGTTGTAGATATTCCTTTAGCTAATATATCTCATCATGATTATCACCGGTTGTTATGATATCATCATCATATACAATCAATAGGATCCGTTTGTTAGTCTCTGAGGTTATGTAAAATACGAAATCATCTGACACGCTTCTAATCATGCTAAACTTCAGTAAAATATTAGATTTTCCAAACCATGATCTGGGAGACTGTTTCAAACCATATAGAGATTTTTTTAGCTTACAAAGTAGTCTTGACTCCCCTAAGCAATGAACTTTAAAGGTCATTCCATGTATATTTCTTCCTCCAAGTCACCATGTAGAAAAGATTCTTGATATCTAGCTGATGGAAATGCCAACGAAAAACGACAATTAGAGTCAAAAATAAACAAACTGAGGCAACTATTGGAGAGAATGTATTCAAGTAGTCACCATGTAATATATGAACAATAACACTAAATTGTGAGGTTTAGAAACTCGGTATCCTGTTCTCAAAAACTCTCTTGTGCTCTCATCATTGTTGCTTGCAAGCTTCGGCAGTACTTTCGGCTCACATTATCAAGGTTGTCCCCTTATTTATTAACGGTCAACCTCTCCAACGAATTTACATTCACCTGAAGTCCCTAATGAAAGGTCTTCTTTTTTTTATTATAAAATTTTCTATTTATCTTTATAATTTAATAATTTGGAATTGCAAGACTACTCATAAAAATGCAGTCAAATAAAAAAAAAGGTTTTTATATGGAATAATTTTATATTTATAAGTTTTTTGATCTAAAACTCTTTATTTTTATAATGACTTTTCTTTAAGTACTAATATTTTAAATTGATGAAATTGCTCAGTTAGCCAGGATACTACTATGGCACTATAGTTGAAGGGTTATTTTTCGGCTTAAGAGAGAAAATATATTATTAGCTGTATATGATATAAAATAAAGTTATTTTAGTATTAAGATTTATTTAGAATGTGAAACTATATGTAAAATAAAGCAGGTTTTATTGTTGGAATTTGCGTATAACGTGAAATAAAATTGAGCTTTTATATAAAATAATTGTGTTAGCTGTGAAATAAATACAACCACCAACACCAGCACCAAGCTTTAATTCTAGTTCTTTATTTCTATTGCACTCTATCAAATAATGTCGTCTCATTCTGCTCCAAATATGCAAAGTCATTTTTTGTGGTTTCTTATTACGTCTTTTTAGTTTTCCTCTTTCTTTTTGCATGGGCAAAATTCAATAACCTAATTCTTTTTATTAGAGCTTCTATCGTTCTAAGCTTTAACAATTTTGCCTAAGCTTTTCCTCAATTTATATGCCTCAATTGTCTCAATTTGATCCATGAACCAAGTGAGATTTCAGGGTTGTTGAACTCTTTTAATTGCTTTAGGTGAACTCATACCCATGAACACAGTTTTTGTTTTTGCCCTCGCATGGTGCTTGAACTACTAAATTTTATTTAGGTATAAGCCTTCAGCTTTTTGCAGAAATGAGGATGTTAAGGTGTATGTGTGGATATACACGAAAGGATAGAAATTTTGTTCATGCCCGGCATTCACCATAGTGGAAGGCTCCCCCATATCTACAACAAAAGATTGAAACTTAATAAAAAATTATAAGGGCCAACAAACAAATAAAGAGCCGTAAGCCTTCCTAAAATGTAAAATACAAATTATATCTTTTTATTATGTGTAGTAGTATGTAAAGTTCATAACTCAAAATCATTAAAGAGAATGTCTACAAAAAAACTAAGGTGTACGATTTACATTAAGAATCAAAAGAAGTTTTTGCATGCTCCAAAGCTGAAGGCTTTATACAACAACAAACAACCAAGCCTAATCCCACTAGGTGGGTCGGTTACATGAATTTTTTATTTCCATTGCGCTCTATCAGTTTACCAAATTCTTATCTAAGTTTAAGTAACTAAGATCACTCCTTATAGTTTTCTTGTTCATGTCTTCTTTGGTCTCCCTCTTCCTCTTTGTACATGGGCCCAATAACTCAATTTTTCTAATTGGAGCTTCAACCGGCCACAATTTAGATGTCCAAAACATCTAAGCCGACTTTCTCTAAGTTTATCCTCAATTGGTGCAACACCAACTTTCTTTCGGATATACTCATTTCTATCCTTTCGTGTATATCCACACATACACCTTAACATCCTCATTTCTGCAAAAAGCTGAAGGCTTATACCTAAATAAAATTTAGTAGTTCAAGCACCATGCGAGGGCAAAAACAAAAACTGTGTTCATGGGTATGAGTTCACCTAAAGCAATTAAAAGAGTTCAACAACCCTGAAATCTCACTTGGTTCATGGATCAAATTGAGACAATTGAGGCATATAAATTGAGGAAAAGCTTAGGCAAAATTGTTAAAGCTTAGAACGATAGAAGCTCTAATAAAAAGAATTAGGTTATTGAATTTTGCCCATGCAAAAAGAAAGAGGAAAACTAAAAAGACGTAATAAGAAACCACAAAAAATGACTTTGCATATTTGGAGCAGAATGAGACGACATTATTTGATAGAGTGCAATAGAAATAAAGAACTAGAATTAAAGCTTGGTGCTGGTGTTGGTGGTTGTATTTATTTCACAGCTAACACAATTATTTTATATAAAAGCTCAATTTTATTTCACGTTATACGCAAATTCCAACAATAAAACCTGCTTTATTTTACATATAGTTTCACATTCTAAATAAATCTTAATACTAAAATAACTTTATTTTATATCATATACAGCTAATAATATATTTTCTCTCTTAAGCCGAAAAATAACCCTTCAACTATAGTGCCATAGTAGTATCCTGGCTAACTGAGCAATTTCATCAATTTAAAATATTAGTACTTAAAGAAAAGTCATTATAAAAATAAAGAGTTTTAGATCAAAAAACTTATAAATATAAAATTATTCCATATAAAAACCTTTTTTTTTATTTGACTGCATTTTTATGAGTAGTCTTGCAATTCCAAATTATTAAATTATAAAGATA
>KZ451917.1:2440926-2482703 GCA_002786265.1 Apostasia shenzhenica
GCATATTCACATCACCACATAAAATTTAATATTAAAAATTAAATATTATTTCACATACCTACACATATTCTAAAATAATAACTAACTTTATCACATCCCTTCACAATATTCCAACATTAATAACTAACTTTTATTTCACATCCCTCACATATCCCCAATATAATAACTAATTTATTTCATATCATTTCACAAACTTTCAATTAAAAAAATATCTCTATCCAAAATTTAATTTTTAACCTCTTAAATAACCTTACAAACAAACACACCCCAACCTTTTAAAAAATTTAACATTAAATAAAAATTTAATTTTTATATAATGTATATAAATTTTAATATAAAATATTTACTTTAATATTGTATTTTTAAATTATCACATTAACTATACTTTATTTTTATATAATTTTAATAAAACTTACTAATTTTATCTATCGTCACATAAAAAAACTATTGACAACTTTTCTCTTCATAATTAATATTATTATTATTATTTAAAAAATTAAGAATCATTTTGACCATCACCATAATAAAAATAAGGACAAATTTCACCCAGGTCCCTGAGTTTAAGGTTAATATCACACAGGTCCACGTTTTTACAATCTATCATTCGGGTCCTAGGTTTTCAAAAATATCATCTGGGTCCTTTTTTATTTTTTTTATTATTAAAAAAATATAACAAAATATTACCATTATACTCTTACCTCCCTCTCTCTTCAGCCGGCAGCCGCGCCATCCCGCGCCGCCTCCGGCGGCCACGCTGCGCCGCTCGGGAGCGCCGCGCGGCCGCACGACGCAACCGGCCGCTCAAGGCCGCCTGCGTCGCGCGGCGTGGCCGCCCGCGCGTGCTGCTGCATCGCGGCCGCGCGCGGAGCGCCCAGGCCGCGCGAGGCGCTGCATGCGCGCGTGGCCGCGCGGAGCGCCACCGGCCGCGCGAGGCGCTGCATCGCGCGGCCGCGCGGAGCGCCACGGCGCCGCGCGAGGCCTGCATCGCCGCGCGGAACCGCGCGGAGCGCCACAGGCCGCGCGAGGCGCTGCATCGCGCGGCGCGCGGCTACGCCACGGCCGCGGCGCTCCGCTGCATCGCGGCCGCGCGGCGCGCCACGGCGCGCGAGGCGCTGCATCCCCGGTCGTGGCGCGCCGCGCGATGCATCGGCCGGGCGGCCATGGCGCGCGCGACGCAGCGCCTCGCGCAGCGTCGCGCGGCCATGGCCGCGCGACGCAGGCGGCTCGCGCGGCCGTACGGCCATGGCCGCGCGACGGCGGCCGGTTGCGTCATGCGGCGCTCCGAGAAGCGCAGCGTTGGCCGCCGGAGGCGGCCCGGCGGCGGCGCGGCTGCCGGACTGCCGGATCTGAAGGAGAGAGTAGGGCAAGGGTATAATGGTAATTTTGTATATTTTTTAATAATAAAAAAAAATTAAAAAAGGACCCAGATGATATTTTTTTGAAAACTTAGGGACCCGAATGATAGATTTTAAAAACGTGGACCTGTGTGATATTAACCCCTAAACTCAGGGACCTGGGTGAAATTTGCCCTAAAAATAATATATCTAACTAAAAAATAATACTTAATTAATATCTTAAGTATTACATTTTCAAATGATAATTTAATAATTTTATAATAAATTATTTATAGACATTAAATTAAATAATTATTTTTTATAATATAACATAATATTAAAATAATATTAAAACAAATGCAAAAATGCCTTCTTAATGAGATCTCTGCTATTCACATTAAAATTTTAATTAGATCCTTTTAATAAATTTTAAGTTAAATTACATCTAAGCTCTAAAGATCAGAAGTGTGTTACAAATTGATAAATTTTTGCAAAAAAACTTAATCTTTGTTTATGAGGTTGCAAAAGAATTACAATTTTAATTTCTCTTTCAGAATCATATATTTTTCATCCGCTTTTTTTTAATAAAAATGTAAAATTTAATCATTTTTTTGACTAATTTGAATAATTCGTACGTTTAAAAAATCATTATACTCCTTTATTTTCACCGTTTTTAAAAATTTAACGTCTCTCATTTCTTACTTTTTTTCACTTTAAAATTTTAAAACTAAAAAACTATTAATATTTCAAAATTATATTTTAAAAAATCAAAAAATTATAACAACACGATAATAATAAATTAAATGAAGTCTTTATCACACTAGGTGGGTTGACTATATAAATTCTTTATTTTCATTACACTCTATTAAAATAATAAATCTTTATTTATCTCCAAATATATAAGATCATTCTTACAATTTCTTATCATATCTTTTTTAGCTTTTTGTTTTCTCTTTTTACATGAACAAGATCCAACAATTCAAATTTCCTTACTGAAGTTTCTATCGGCCTACAACTTATATATATAAACTATTTAAATTGACTCTCTCTGAGCTCATCTTTAATTGAAGCTACTCCAACTTTCTCAAGGATATACTTATTTCTTATCTTGTCCATTCGTGTATACCCGCTCATCCACCTTAGCATCCTCATTTCTGCGACACTCAACTTACTGGTGTGTTTCTCCTTTATAAGTCAGCATTCAACATCATATAATATCTAATCTGTTTGAATCTTGCTAATAACATCATCATTTATTTCATCATTATTCTGCATAATTGATCCAAAATATCTAAACTATTTGCTCTTTTTGATAACTTAATCATCAATTATCATCTCTTCATTACATGTGCTTTTATAACTAAAATTACACTCTATATATTCATTTTTTGATCTGTTAAGACGAAACCTTCATATTGTAAAGTATTTTTCTATAACTCAAGTTTCACCTTAACCCATTTTCTAATTTTATCAACAAAAAGAATATCATTTTCAAAAAGTATACACCAAAACACTTCTTTTTGAATGTATCCAAATCAAAATTTTTATAATTAATACAAAGAGATATGAATCTAAAACTGAACCTTAATATATTCCAACTGAAATAGGAAAATTCTTTATCAAACTCTTGTGTTCGAACACATACAATCTCTTTATACATATCCTGAATAACTTGAATGTAAGTAGTGCAAACTCCTTTCTTTTCTGAAACTATTCAGAATACTTCCCTTGAGACTATATTATAAACTTTTTTTAAATCAATAAAAACTAAATGTAGATTTTCTTTTCTTTACCTAATATCTTCATTAAACCTCTTAATAAATAAATAACTTTCATAGCAAATCTGCTAGGCATAAAGTTAAACTAATTTTGTGATACCCTAGTATCACGACGTAATTTATACTCAATCACTCTCTCCTCAAATTTTAAAGTATGACTCATTAATAATTCATATATAACTAGCATAATTTTGTACATTATCTTTATTTTTATAAATAATTACTTCCAAAGTTTTAAAAAGTCAAAGAGTTACTAATTGAAAATAATTTTATAACATAATAGTAAAAAATTAACAATTGGGTCTTAATTGGGACAAAAATTACAACATTTTTACATCATGGACCAAAATAACTTTTTGTCAAAAGGTGGGACCAATTTCGAATGCTTACCCAATCTCTGAATGCAATTTAGCCTTAATTTTATCACTTTTCTATAAAATTAACTTTTAAATTAAATTTTAAATTATAAAATAAAAAATACCCTCTCCCACATTTCGTTTCACAAAGTAGCGAAAGGTCATGCTACACAGAGGTTGCAATTTAAAAAGAAATTCACTGTTAAAATGATTTCTCAACGTTTGGTCTAACGTTATCATGATATTCTGTCATGTTATTTAGAGAAAATAATTATCTAATTTGAGACATGCATAAATAATATTATAAAAATTATAAAATATTTACACAAAAAATAATATTTAAATATTAAAATATTTAAATAACATAAAATAACAATAAAGTAATATTGAATTAAACGCCACCTAAATTTAAAAACCTTAAGTACAATGAGATGTAGACCGAAGGAACCTAAAGACTAGGCATTTAATAATCATACCATATTGATTATTCAGCGACAAATAGATATGCGATGCGTGATGCAAGCACAAAGAGAAAAATGCTGAAAAAATGGTGTGAAAAATATCGTTAATTGCATTTTTACCTTATCTACGTAATTTTTTTGCACATATGATACAAAAAAAATGCCAATACAAAATAAAAAAAAATGCTTATATGAAACAGAAAAATGCCTATATAAAGCATAAAATGAAGATAAAAGTAAAAATGAATTGAACAATTAAAAAATACCTACATGTAGTAACAAAATTCCTATACGAACAATATAATACTTATATGAAATGAGAAAATGCTCGAATAAATCTAAAAAATGCCAATACGAAGCAAAAAAAGTACCCATATGAAGCAGAAATGGGACTTAACGATGTTTCTCCGCCATCTCGCTCGGCGCTCGAACTGAGCCCCATGTTCCATGGGGTGCTCTGCCTTAGCTCAATAACTTAACCAGCAAAGGAAACAGATTGACAAAAGCTCTCAAATATGCAAGCACATAGCTCTATAAGCACCAAAAAAGTCATAAATGAACAGGGTTAATAAAGTACAACATAGACATAAGTTAGAAATAAGAACTGCACAACCAACAACGTCTAAATCAAATAATGCAGGAAGATTGACTCCACCAAGAATAGTTGATCTCCATTTCAAGAGAGTTTTTACATTCTCGAGATCAAAATTTGCAGAGATTCTGAAACATTCCTCATTGATGGCCTCCTTTCAGGAGAAGACTGCACACACGCCAAAGCCACCTTAAGAACCCGAATTATCTCATCTTCCTTCTCTGGTTCTTCTGCTAGAAAAGGGTCTAACACATCTAAAAGGGGCTTCCTCTCTTCGATGCACAACTGAACCCATTTCACTAAATCCAGTTCATGAGCATCCAACAACACCATTGGAGATCTCCCAGTGATCAGCTCCAGCAAGATCACACCATAAGCAAAAACGTCCCACTTCTGACTTGGTTTCGGAGATTTAAATGATTCTGGAGCTAGGTAACATGAAACGTTGTTTATGACCGGGCTTACTGCCGAATCGGAGTTTTGTGATTTTTCGGGGTTTGGCTTTTTGGAGTAAACCCATGGCGACCCGCCGGCTATCTTGGCGAGGCGTCTAACTCCAAAGTCGGATATGTATGGCTCCATGTTTAGTCCAAGAAGTATATTGTAAGCTTTGATGTCACCATGAACATACCTTTTTGGGCTGAGATCATGCAGGTAAACCAAGCCCCTGGCTACTCCCTTCATGATATTAACTCTTGCATCCCATGACAAAGGGGGAAAATCACCAACTCTTGATTGACCTGAAGCCAAGCAGACAAGGCAGTTTCATTTGGCTAACAATAATTTGGTTTATGTTAAAGTTTACGAAAGAAGTATTACATTTGTGTAAATTATACCAATCATGTACTGCAATTTGTCAACAATTCAAGTTTTCTTGCTAGTATACAACTGTTATGGTTAATTAATCACAAATTTACATTTGGGGTTTGATAACTAAGATGCTGACAACATTTAGGGGGCGTTTGGTTCAATGTTATCTCAATGTTATGTTATGTTATCTTTAGAAATTAATTGTTTGGTTTAATGACATCTTTAAATAACATTACAATTAATTACAAAAATGTCATTACATGATGACATCTAGATGTCACTCCAAATTGGGCGACATCTCAAGATAACACCATCAATTTGTCATTATAATGCCAATAACTTCCAACTAAACAAAAATAATTTGGATAATATTGATATTTTCTAATATCATAACATTGAACCAAACAAATGTCTACTGATGAATAACAATGACATTTAGATAACATGACATCTAAATAACATTGACATTGAGATAACACTGAACCAAACGCCCCCTTAATCAAATGCTTCTATAACAATTATATGTTAAGAGAACTTCACAAAGGAATTATACACTATATGTAGCACAAGACGAGAGTTTGTGAAGACTACACTAGTCTGTTAAGTATTACACTTAAGTCGATTCATCTTTAAGGGCTCTAATTAAGCTTGGTTAACTTTCTCGGTTTATCACATAAGAATATAACATAATTCTTAGACTATGACCTGTATAAGCTTAAGCTTTTAGATCAGTTGATTACTAAAAGATCAACATTATCAAAGCTAGAAGTCATGCATTTTAAGACCTAGAATTCTACAAATATTAGTAAGCATGGGTTAAAAAGTAATAAATAAAAACCTATAATACATTGAACTAGAGCAGCATAGTCAATTAAGTTTGAGCATAAGAGGGTATGTAAGAGTAACATTATTCTTAGGATAACCTACAATATTAAGCTTTTAGACTTTTAGGTCACCTTGTTAATCAAGAAATAACATATTTAAACCTTTGACTTCGATTTTTTAAATAATTATTCTAAAGCCATGACCTAAAGCCATAAAACTCCCATTATCAAAGCCAAAAGTCTCGAGTTTGAGACATGAAATTTCTATGAATATCGATAAGAATGAGTTTAAAATTTAAAAAATAGAAAACCTTGCATTGAACTAGCACTGCATAGTTAACCAAGTTTGTGCATATGGGGACGTGTAAGAATAACATCATTCGTAGGCTATAACTTACAGCCTAAAATTTTAGTATTGATGCTGATAGTTAAAGAAGCAAGATTTTTAACAACCTTCCAAATTGAAGAAGAGACTTCAAGAAGGGGTCCCAGCAGGAACTCTTCTTCTTGGAATTTTTTGAACAATGAGCACAGAGCAGAATACTACTACAACAGCACTTTGTTTTATGTGGGAAACCCAAGCTCTGGAAGAAAACCCATGGCCATCAAACTCAGATACCCTCACTATTCTAAAGTGAATTACAAGACATTTTCTTTTTAAGTAAACTTTCTAGAAGACTAAACAAATTCTTCACCAAGATCTAGCTTAGACCATATGGATTACAAAAAATTAAAGAAGACTCTCTACATGACTCCTGACTGGTCTTCTTCACTTTCTTCAGGTTCTTCCTCCTGTGGATATAGGACTAGATGTTATCATCATCACTAAAATGCTTCAGACGACTATCTTACATCTAGACTACTAATGCAAACACTAGACTCTCGCCAACTATAGTCAAGTATCAAGTGCGGATCTAGCTTATGCTGCTCTACTTTGCTCCTTGTATGCTGAGAGAATAGAGTAACAATTTTTCCTTTAGAATGAAGGAAATGTCCCTATATGTCGCTATCCAACATGACCACTCCCACATAATGGACTTAACAAGGATTATGCTGTCACTCCATATATGCAGATTCTCTAAATTTCCAATAATATGGGTTCAATGTTTTGAGGAAACTGCTCCCCTCAGAATTCACGAATTGAGAGCTCCTCAGATTCTCTAAATTTCCAATAATATGGGTTCAATGTTTTGAGGAAACTGCTCCCCTCAGAATTCACGAACTGAGAGCTCCTTTGGGTTTAGAAAAACCACTTTTTGAGGACCACTTTCCTTAAGGTTTCCTTGTTCGAAGACTGACAGGTCTTCATTCAAGGACTTCATCAAAAACTTTATTCTTTGCATCTAACCTTGTTCGCATCTAAGAACTTCCGTCATCTTGTCAACCCTTGTCTAAAACATCTTTCTTTGAAAACGTTCCTTCGTCTTTACTTCAAGGATAATCTCCTCAAAGAATACTTTTCTTCGAGCTTGACTTCGTTTGAGAAACATCTTTGAAGACTTTTATCTTCGACCAATAATATCTTTACGAGACCTCATCTTGAACTCATCCTCCTTAGTTTTCTCTTGAGGATGGCTAACATCAACATTTAGCCCACTTTGTTACTGGATATTTAATGGATTTAAGTCCTGTAAAAAAGGGTTTAAACAAAGAATAACAAATTGAAGTCTTCTAAAATAAATCTTAGTCGAGCCTCAAAGTTGGGCTTCAACTAAGGCCCAACATTAGTTATACTAGACAAGTGGAACCAAACAACTGTAAGCAGTTGGGTTAAATACAATTTTGTGAGGATTATACTCATTATTCATTATAGCAATTGAAGTACAGAGAAGTAGGAAAACATTGTGAGATCACTAACCGTGAATATGATCAGACAAATTGCCGTTAGGGATGTAATCATAAACAAGAAGCTTCTCCTCCACAGACCAGTAATAAGCTCTCAATGCAACAATATTCGGATGCCTAATACTGCCAATAGCCTCCACCTCCATTTGGAACTCCTTAAATCTCTGCAAACCACCTTCCCCAAGTCTTCTAACAGCCAAGGTAAGCCCATCCTCTAGAACAACTTTGTAAACAATTCCAACTCCAGTCTTTCCCAGAACTAATGCAGATGCTTTCAGGAGCTCATCCAAATTGAAATACACTTGCTTATCTAATGGTATCAGCTCTAACTGCTCCACATTTTCCGACAATCTTTCCATTTCATACTCTTTGTAACCTTTACCAAACCGCATTTCATGTTGTTTCCTCCTACAAGATATCGCTCTCCGGTAACAGCAATAGAACACCAAAGCTATAAGGCCAATTGCTACCACATCAGTGAGAACGATTGCTGCTACTGTACTTTTTTTAAGTCCTTTACTTTCTCGGAATGCCAGAGGAGGTGAAGGCTGATTCACTGAAGAAGAACATGAATTTTTCAGTGGAGGGCCACATAATCCCGAGTTCCCAACAAAGGCTGCAGGACCTCTGTTCACAAGAGACCCATTCATTGGGATTGCACCACTAAGATTGTTGTATGAAAGATCAATGTAGACCCTTTCAGAGAAGTTTCCCAAGCTCTCTGGAATGGAACCAGAGAAGAGATTGTGTGATAAGTCCATGGTGCCATGTAGATTAGAGAGGTTACCAATATCTCTAGGAATAGAACCACTAAAGCGGTTGAAAGAGAGATCAAGCGTCTCCAAAGAAGGAAAGATGCTCCCAAAATTAGAAGGTAGAGTACTTGTGAAGTTGTTATGGCTTAGAACAAGGACCTTCAGCCTCTTGCAATAGGAAAGGGATCTGGGAATGGAGCCATTCAGCAGATTGTGAGAAAGATCTAAGAATTGGAGGTAAGAAAGGCTGCCGATCTCTGTCGGAAGAGATCCAGAAAACGAATTCCCATAGAGGACGAGGCTTTGAAGACCCTGAGCTCTGAAAAGCTCGCCAGGCAAGTTCCCAGTAAACATATTGTTCCTGAGATTGATGTGTCTGAGGAACCGGAGGGATCCAAGAGAAGGAGAGAGAAACCCTAGAAGTTTGGTCTTCGGGATGCTTAAAGAAACCACATTCCCTTCTTTGCATGTGATTCCATTCCAAGAGCAAGGGTCATCACCGAAGGTGCTCCAGCTGCTCAATGCGCCTTCTGGGTCCTCTTTAATGAACCCCTTGAAGGAGAGAAGGGCAGCTCCCTCTTCGTTAAGGCTGAGCACTGGGTAAGCCATGGCGTTGCAAAGAACGAAGAGCACAGCAAAGGGGGTTACAGTGGGCATAATCTCCAAGATCGCCATGACTGAACAAAAGAGAAAATGGGTTTAATGCCAAACCCCTCCTTTTGCTGCAGGGAGCTCACTAAGCCTAGAGATTTTGAGAGGGAAAGTAGGGATCCAGAAATGAAGCGCAAGTACCAGTCTTTAGAGCAGTAATCCCAGTAGATCTCTGAGGTTCCACTACAGAAACGAAGAATCGACGAGGGTTTTTGGTTGCTAGCTAAGCGGAGGCCATGCCGCCATGGACATGGGGCCTGAAGAGCTCTTCGGCGAGGACCGTTGGAACGAGAGCGCGATTGAACGACTACCCACAACTACGAGTTCTCCGCATAGCTGCTATCTGCTGATTTAACTTCGTTACTTTGCTGTATAGATCGGTGCTCATTAGTAGATTTAACAACGAGTGTGACAGACATAAATGTGGGGATCATATCGTTATCTCCAACGGACAGAAAAATCACAGGAAATCCCAACTGTTAAAAAGATTATTCTGTTTTTTATTAGACAAATCTTTTTATATAAAATTATATAGAATATGTAATAAGAGTGATTAATTTATTAAAATTTATATCAAATGTGAAATAAAATATTTATTTAATGATAAAATTTGTATAAAATGAGATAAAAAATAGAGTGAGAGCCCAAAATCTCACTCTTACTCAAAATGCTCTTGTGATATTCTCTTTAATTCAATTGTTTCTACATATTCATGCTTGTGCTATAAGATTATTAGAATAATTTTGAAGATCAACCAAAAATTTATAATATTTTTGGGCTAAGGGGCATTATGGTAAAGTCACATAAACCCAAGGGCGTTATGATATTCTCCCACTACAAAAGAAGACATGAACATCGATCGCATTTAATGTTGGGGTTTTATCGAATTTGTAATTCTCTTAATTGTTGTATTCCTCGAAACTATAATCTTCTTTGCAAGGTTGGGCGGACTTTTTCTCTACGCTCTATATGGCCCTGTTTGGCGTGAATATTAAGATCAGGACCAAATAGTACTAATTTAAAAAATAATAATAATAATTTTTTTAATTATTTTATATAAACATCAATATAAAAATTATTATTTTATTTCACATACTAAATAAATTTTAATAAAAATATCAACTTTATTTCATATCTTATAATAGAATACTTAAACTGAAGTATTTTAGTTTAGAATGTGAAATAAAATTCATATTTTTATTGAAAATTATTAAATATATGATATAAAATAATATTTTTTTACATTAAAATTTGTGTAAAATAATTAAAAAATATTATTATTATTATTATTATTATTTCGAATAGCATTATTTTGGTCTTGATTTTGATCGTTGCGCCAAATAGGGCCTAGGCTTCACATAAATCTTAATGCTCATTATTTTTTGTCTGATTTTTTCCTTTTATAATTTGTTGTCTCCATTTTTATTTGTTTATAACTATCTTTCCCCAACTAGTTGGCAAAATAAATTTAATATTTTTTTTACTTCTAGGTCCTTAATTTTGATAAGGTGTTTCAAATTGATAAAGTACTTTAAATTAATTCAAAAATTTTAAAATCTTTTACATAAATTCCTTAGATTAATAGAGTATTTCAAACTGGTCTCTTACCTCTTTTTTCAAGGAGGCAAAATTTTAAAAAAAAAGTTTAAAGCGGCCTATCAACTTTAAAAATCAGAGTGAAAATATTCAAAATTTATGAATCTATTTAAAACACTCTATTAATCTTATGTTCTGACCTTAAAAACTTGTGTTAAAATTTTAAAACATTTACCTACATGCCACATCATTTAGCTTTATTTATGCATTATTCATTTATTCTTAGTTAATTATGCTATACACACTTAAAATATTATAAAGATTACATACACACACTCTGAGTTAAAACTCAGCCAAAATCATTAAAGTTATATTTTTATCCTTTAATAGTATATATTTTTTTCTTCCTCAATGCCACACTAAAGCGCTGATCTGTCCTAAAATTAATTCACATCGCGGATGTCTCATTCTCTTGCCACCACCTAAACATCAAGGTTTTAGAATTTTCACTCAAAATATATTTAAATATCCTTAAAATAATATGATGAATGAATCAAATTTTTTGTAACCTAACTATAGTTAAGTTATTGAAAAATTATGATTGATCGCTATAATAAAAATAAGTTAAAATATGTGTATGTAAGATTTTGTAATGTTTTGAGTGTGCATAACGTAATTAACTAAGAATGAATAGATAATGCATAAATAAAGCTATATAGTGTGGCATGTAGATAAATATTTTTAAAATTTTTAAAAATTGTGAATTAATTTAAAATATTCTATCATCTCCGTGGCCCAAGAATAATTTTTTTTAATGTATCAACATTTTCACTCAGATGTGAAAGCCATTGACTGGAAGATAGAAGACAAAATGAATTTAGTCCATTTTTATGCGAAGGTGAAATTGCATATTATCTTACAAATATCACATGCAGAAAATCTTATTGGTCCAAAATAATTTTAGGGGTAAATAGCATTTGAGTTCCTTTTATTTATCCATATGTGCATATAGGTCTCTCTAATTTTCAAATTAAGTAAACTGATCCACTAATTTAAGTAAAATATTGATGAGTTTTTCTTTCGCAACGAACGTTATTTTTATAAAGAAAAAAACTTATGATTGAGTGAATAGTATCGTCGGATTAGCATTATCAAAAAAATTATAAAAATAGTTACTTTTTAGTATAAAAATAAAATTTATTACTAAAAAATCTCGTTTATTTTTACGGTGAACTAATTTATTTAATTTAAAAACTAGAAGAACTTAAATGTTTTTTATACTAAAACTGCTAACACTAATTGTAATTTCAATTTTGTTTTGACACGACTCGATAGAAAAAAGTTCAACTCAAGTTAAGACTGACTTATTAGCGAGTGTAATAATTCTGTACATTCTAGAGTTAAAACAACAAATTATATTCAAATCTAAGTAATTTAGTACACACTCATTATTCACATTATTCCTTACATATTTCTTCAAATGATGAATGAGTTAATTTTATATTTCGATCCTTCATCTATATTTCTTATCCTTAACTGGTCCTCTGGGGATTTTGTTGAGAATATTGGAATCTATTTTGCGATAGATATTTTTTAAGTCTTGCCTTCCCTTGTAGGCCAAATAGTCCACTTCTGCCTCATAACGCTCATAAAGAGCTGGTAGTATCTGAATGCAGATATAACCTGCAAACAACAGATTAACAGAAAGAAATCATCTTCAATATTTCGATAATTCAACTCGACAATTTGATCTGAAAGTTTCGAGTTTTACCGACATAGAATCCAACGACAGACTCGGTTCAAACTTTTGACTCAAATTGACAAACTGATGAATTTTGGTTGAGTTAATCGGTTTGCATCCAGGTCCAATCCAAAACCGTCTTGTTGGCTTATTCGATTTTTACCAAGTAACTCATTTACTAAATTGGTAAACCGTAGGTCAAAATATTTAATTATGTTTAAAGGCATTCAAGGCCTATATTGAACGATATAAGGTGTGCCGAGACCCGAATAAACTCGAGTCGGTTTCGGGTGGATTAATTACCCGAGTACAGCAGGTTCAGAGAGCTGCAGCAGCTTCCCACCACTGAAATTATCCAAAGAGAGGCGATTACCTGAGAAAATAGTGCAAGTATTATGCAAATTATAAGATGAGACATCAAGTTTTAATATTTTAAAGATTTTGTTTGTATGTTTAAGTTAAAATTAATCATACCATATAAATTTTTTTAATATTAAATAAATTTACATAAATTATAATATTAAAGTTAATTGAAAGATCTAAAATAAAATGGCAGACTGATTTGAAAGATGTTTCAAACTATAGGGACCAATGAGTAAAAGCGACAGCTCAAGTTTATTTATTTATTTTATTGGTGAATTTACATACAGAACATTGAATTCATCACAAATTACGTATTTTATCGTCTTTTAGTAATTACGCATATTACACTTTGCTTATAATAGAAATGTTACAATAGAAATATAAAACCCATAAGAAAAGTGTGATATGCGTAGTATTTACTAAATAATGGTGAAATGCGTAATTTATGATGAATTCAATGTTCTGTATGTAAATTTTTTTTATTTATTTACCAAGAGGAATAGCCTGAGATCCTTCCCCGCGGCCACGTACTGGAGGATGGCCAGGAGTTGGTTCAGCTTAGTGTGGAGGACGACTGCAAACTGCCTGAAGGTCTTCTCTGATAAAATGATTTCAGGGATTTTTGGTGGACTCCTTGCAAAGAAGAATTAAAACATAAAAAATAGTTGGATTCTGATTTGTATTTAAAAATCTAAAAGTCTAAATATCCATTTTACTGTTAATTAATAATTGAATAAAAAAAATAGATCATTCAAGTTTCAAAAAAAAAAAAAAAAAAAAGTCATTCTGCGAACTCACTGTTTTCTTTTGTATAATTTAAAGATCTTAAAAAAATTATTTTAATATTAGAAAGTGTAAGATGTAAACTAAAATTAAGGGATAATTTCATTTAGACTTCTGAGTTTTGATTAGTTTGATAACAAATTTTACAAATTTCAAAACATGTTATTCAGGTCCAATAAAAATATTACATGGGACATTGTGGTCCTTTCGTGACAGAATCTGTTATGTATTGTAAAAATGATAAAAATACCCTTTCGTAATCTATTAATTTTCAAAATATACCATTAAGGCCGGGTGCCTGTGCGCAAGGCGGATGCCCTTCGTGCCGCCCACTCACGGAGGGTGCTCACGAGGCCTCGAGAGGGCGTTTGCGACGTCCGGTGTGAGGATGTCGCGGCCGCGCGCCACCCATGAGAGCGGACGCACTGCGCGTGAGGGGTAAAATTGTAATTGAAAAAATATTTAATTTAATTTTTTTATAAAATAACGATATTTTAAATGAAAAATGTTATGTTGAACCTAATTGAAAGCCTTTTAAAAATAAGTAGGGCCCTGGTGAACTATACAATAATTATTGTGGACTTGAACGACATGTTTTGACGTTTGTGAATCTTTATGGTAAATTAGATAAATCTCAAGAGCCTAAGTGGAATTACCCTTAAAATTAATTCTAATACTTGTTTTTATATTAGATATAAAATAAAATTATTTTTTTACAATTAAAATTTATGTTAAATTAGAAAAAAAAAATCTAGAGGGAAAATGATTGGCAAATTATAAGATGGGACCTCAAGTTCATAAAGCTAGAACCCTTTTATTTAAGTCATTTTTAAAATTTTTATTTAATTTTTCATTATTAAACTAATTTATATTCTTTGTAACTTCTCCATTTATCCCTATAATGCTTTCTTACATTCTATTAGATGTCATCCAAGTTTCTCTATCAACAGTTCTTGGGCTCATTATAGGGTTATAGATGAGTCGAGCTCGCTGAGTCAAGCCTGATTCGATCCTATTTACAATTATCGAAGTTTGGGCTGCGTTTCAAGTTTATTCGGACTAAGCGATCGGCTTTGTGTAGTAGATAAAAGTGTATTTCAAGTATTAAAATTGCTATAATAAATAATGATATTGATATTTAAAAATGTACATAAAAATAAATAATTTAATTTTTTTGAAAAATTCTCATTATAAACTGTAAAACATATTATATTTAAAAATTGCAAATTTAAAAATATCAAGTCCAGTTCGAGTTATGTCAATTTCATTTCAAGCGAGCAAACTTTGAGTAATGAGAAATTCAAGTCGAGCTAAACTCGAGCGGATTTCGAGCAAAATTCTCATTATGTGAATTTCAGGATGACAACCCTTGACAATTTTCAAATGAGTCACCTTTAAAATAAAGAGTGATTTTTCACATGATTTGCAGGACCACATTCTCTCATAAGTTCAGAAGACCTACCTCACCTACTTATTCAAAATTTTCTATCTGTTTTTCGGTCCAACCTCGACTAACATTAAATTAAAAGTTGGAGAGTTCGATCCAATCTCGATTTGAGCTGGGTCTGGCTCATTTGTTTTCGATTCAAGCTTCTGAGCCAAAATCGATCCGGTTTTGATTAATTTTTAATTTTTTTATCCAAATATTATGTATAAATATTTTTTTTACTCAATCAGCTTAAACTATGGCTATTCGCTTTGATCTATTATTTAAAGATAAAAATAAAAAAATAATTTTTAATAAATATTATTTAAATGATTACAGAGAAAATTCTAATGAAACATTCCAGTAGACTACCGAAAAAATTACATACTAAAGCCCTATTTGGCGCGAGGACCAAAACAGGACCAAAATAGTACTAATTTAAAAAATAACAATAATAATAATAAATAAATTATTTTAATTATTCTATACAAATTTTAATATAAAAAATCAATATTTTAAACTTCACATATTCAAAGTAATTTTTAATAAAATAATATAAACTTTTATTTCACATCTTATGATCAATTTGAATATTTTGGTCTAGAATGTAAAATAAGATTGATATTTTATTTTAATTATTGAGTAATGTAAATAAAATAATATTTTTTATATTAAATTTATGTAGAATGATTTAAAAAAATTTTATTTTTTTATTATTATTGTTGTTTTTTAAATTAGTACCATTTTAGTTCTGTTTTGATGCTTGTTTTGGCCCTCACGCAAATCCTAAAATCTAATTACATATATATAATAATATATATATGTAA
The DNA here is from genome assembly GCA_002786265.1 of Apostasia shenzhenica. Taxonomy (NCBI): domain Eukaryota; kingdom Viridiplantae; phylum Streptophyta; class Magnoliopsida; order Asparagales; family Orchidaceae; genus Apostasia; species Apostasia shenzhenica. The sequence goes on from KZ451917.1 coordinate 2,457,009, forward strand.
TTTTTATTTTTTTATTCGATTCGATTCGAGTCCATCTCGATCCGATCCTATGTCCGGCTTTCGGCCAAAAAAAATGGCTCGTTAGTCGGTTCATTTAGATCTGAATCGAGCGTCCGATTCGATTCAATTTTCGAGCAAAATGAGCGGCCTTATTCCTCATCACAGGTGGAGAGTAAACATTGCAAAATGTTACCCCCTTTGGTACATTTGAAATTAATCAAATATTGAGATTTTATTTATGAAATATCTTATAAAAATAGAAGTTAACCTTTGGTCAATTTAATAATTTTTACCCTGTCAAGGAGAGCCGTCCGGTTGGACCAAATAAAAATTAGAAGCATTGCCTGCTATGAAGATCTGGCAGAGCAGAGTAAGGAAGTGGTACTCCACCACTTCAAAGAGAAACCAGACTGTTGTCACCCCAGCGAGAATGGGCCCCCTGACAGCTGCTGTTTCCCCACAGCACAATATCAGCAACTAGAAAAACAATGTTTGATTTTACTCGGCAAATTTCAAAAGAAAATTTACGCGAAAAATCTTAACTTTCCCGAAGGGGAGGTCGCTAAATTAATTTTGACATCTATAAATTATAGGGATAATTTACGTACATGCACATTAAACATCTTTATTTTACGCATTACCCATTCATTCTTGTTTAATTACGCTACAAAACACTCCAACATTACAAAAGCTTACAACCACACACTTTAATTTGCTTCCGTTACCATAAGAAACCATAAATTTTTTAAGTAACTTAACTAATAGTTAAGTTATTGTAAATTTGAGCCGTTCATAAAATTAATGTTTAAACTATGGTAGCGACGGGCCGATGCGCGACGGGAGAAAAAAAAACCGCGAGTGTTGAGAGGAAATCGGTGCCGATGGCTGCGACGGAAGAAAAAAAACCGCGATCTGGCGGTGATTTTAGGGCAAATCTCCATTAATTAGACCATGGTATCGAAGAAGAAAATATTTACACACAGGGTAAAAATGTAATTTTTTAAGATTTATTAACGAATATTTCCTTTTTTTCAACTGGGATTCTAACTGAGTTAACCTCAAGTGTTGTGGTTGTAAGCTTTTGTAATGTTTGTAGAGTGTAGCGTAATTAAACAAGAATGTGTAGCGTAATTGCGTAAATAAAGATGTTTAATGTGGCATGTACGTAATTATCTCTAAATTACATATCTATTTTTTTTTATTTCAGTTCGAATTTCATATAATAAATATCATATCATAATTTGTGATAATAAGTTAAAAAATATTAAATTAACAAATTATTTAGATAATTTATAATTTCAATTTTTCATAAATTAATTCAACATATAAATTTATAATAGACTTTATATTAGTGAGAACTCATTCAATTTTAAAAAAATTTTATTTACGTATCTTATATTTAAATTAAAAAATATTATATAATCTTTAATAAATAATCAATTAACTTATCATAATTTAGATTTTTAATTCACTAAATTATTTAATGGGATTAAACACTTAATTTATTGAAGTAATCTAGTGTATTAAAAATTTTAAATTTATGAGTAGCATTTTATTGGTTAGTTATTTGAGGTATGCAAAGAACTCTTAAATCAAAAATCTTTCATTTTAAATGAAATAATAATAAGAATTTTTAATTTTTTTATTTTATTAATTTAAATAATTTTTAAAATTATTATAATTATTATTATAAATATGTTTATTTGACCCCCCCTAGAGTTTGAGGTCTGTGACTTCCGCCAACTTGTACAGAAGGGCAGACTAAATAGAAATAGGTATCAGTCTGATTTTCGCTCTGCTACCCTGCGGGTTCTTCGGTAGCCAGACTAAATAAGATGCGAAATTAACTAACAAGAACCAAACTCAATGCTATGGAGTTTGAATTAATTTTGGTGAGTTTTTAACCTTTTTAGGCATTTTTGTATTTTTTTAATTGTTTGAAGTGTTATGTAAATATATAGAAGGAAATATTTATGCAATTTTGTAATAGTTTGTGGGCCTTGATATGTTTGGCGATGTTAATATGGATAAATAAAATTTGAATTTTTTTTAAGTTCCATATTCTTCATATTTTTATTTAAAAATTTTGTATATTTTTTGCCGCTTTATTGTCAATGCCTAACATTATGTATTTTTCTTCTTAAAAATTATATAGACTAGACTTGTTCATACGAAATTATGAAATTAAATTTTTTAAGGATAATTACTACCTGTATGATCACATCATTTCAATTTCAATCAATTTTAATTTAATTGCGTGTTACCATCAGCTGTCTTAGTTTTAAATACGACATGATAACACATAAAAATACTTTAGAAAATCAAATTACCTATTAAACGACACTAGACTCAATTTAATATCTAACTAAGTAAAATTTAGTCAAAATCTATTTTGAAAAAAATAAATTTCATTAGTAAATCATTAAATTACATTTTAACCCTTAATAATACATATTTTTTTTTTCTTCCTCGAGTGTCACACTAAAAGGCTGATGTTGTCCTAAAATCAATTCACGTCGTGGATGTTTCCTTCCCTTACCACAACCTAAACATCAAAGTTTTAAGATTTTTCACTCAAAATATATTTAAATATCCTTAAAATAATATGATGAACGGTTCAGATTTTTTGTAACCTACCTATAGTTAGGTTATTGAAAAATTATAATTGCTCATTATAATAAAAACAAATGAAAGTGTGTATATTAAGATTTTATAATATTTTGAGTGTGCATAGCGTAATTAACTAAGAATGGATGGGTAAAGCATAAATAAAACTAAATTGTGTGACATGTAGTTAATTATCCCTATTTTTTATCTCATAACTGAATTAAAAAATGGGTCTTAAAATATTATTTTTAATATAATTAATCTTATTTTAAAAAAATATAAAAATGGGATCATGCAAAGTCAAAAAATTTCAGGTCAACCGACTCTAAGCATAAATAGGGGTGGCAATTTGTACTCGTACTTGATTAAACCGCCCGACCCGTCTCTAATGGAACAGGTATGGGTACTTAAATTTTACCCGCGACCCACAACCCGCCACGCCCCATTATAAAATGGGGCGAGTACGGGTATGAATCAACTATACCCGTTCCGCCTCGCCTCGCCCCGTTATGCATATATTTTTATCTATTTTTATATAAACTTATATAGAATCAAATAAAAATAGTGCATTAAAAATAAAAAAATATAACATCTTGTTTTCATAATGTAATATTCATCATATAACTATGCTTTTTATTGTTTCAAATAGAGTAAAATAATTTAATTTTATTAATATTAGTGAGGAAATGAGGCGTGGTTGGTATGGATTTGTGATAACTAAAATAGGGGCAGGGCAGGGCAGGGCAGGGCGGAAACAGGTATGGTGTGGATATGAGTAATGAATAATATATAGCGGGACGGGTATGATTATTTATAAATTCGATTCAAATTCGTCTCGTTGTCATTCCTATAAATCAAATATGGTTTAAAAACAGATGAATTATTTAATTAAAAATTAACAAAAAAAATTGAATCACCGATAATTTAAACTCAAAAAACTTTACTGAGTTATATTAAAATACAAGAAAAACAATTAATTGCTGAAAATGAATTTTAATTGATTATTATGAATGCCTAAACCGGAGAAGAACCTATTAATTTCTACCTTTTCCGCCGCCGAAAAGCTGGTAAAGCGGTCGGCGCCGGCCGAATAGCTTCGCTGGGGCGGTCCCCGGCCGGGCGTCGTCATCGCCGTCGCCGGAGGTGACGAAGCGTGGCGGCATCGCGGGTTCGCCGTTCGAGTTAGGGTTCGATGGGCTGGCTTTGGACCGGAGCCGGTCGGCTTGGGTCCGTTTTATGGGTCGAAAATTGAAATCTTGTTCTATGCTTTGCGGATATGCTCAAGGAAGGAATAGCTTTGGCCTCAGCCAACTTCACTTCCATCAATTCTTCTTTCTTCCTCTGAGAGGTACTGCTGCATAAATGTAAAATTTTTATTACAATAATAACAATAATTAAATCTTTATTTCATTATTCCATAAGAAACATTTATTTGTTTTCATTTTTAAGGATCTACTTCATAAAGAAATTATTTTATTTTTGCTATAAAAATTATGAATTTATTTTGAGATATGCATAAAATTAAAAATAAAACAGTAAAATATAAAATAAATCAAACTTTTATACTTAAAGTTGTATAAGATACGATAAATATTAAATTAATATTATTTTTTAAAATAAAAATATTATTTTACTTTTTAGTATTATTAAAATAGTATAGAGATCAAATAAGAAATGAGACGTTATATGAAACTTATGTATGAAATATATTCTATAAAATATATATATATATATATATATGTATTAGAGATTAAGGCCTTGTTTGTTTACGAGTTTAAATTTACGAAAAAAAACAGAAAGAAAAAATAGGTTTTCATTTGAGCAATAGGTAAGGTGGCACAAGGGGTGACAATTTTATATCAAAATTAAAATTCACTCATATTTTTTGTTAGATTTAAAATCAATTTAAATTTTTTAAATCAAAATTTGCAATTTAAGAAGAAATAGATTCAACTCAAAAATGGTTATATATGTACATAAATATATATATTTAGAATTTTCTAAAATATATCTCAAAATTTTAACTTTTATAGCTCACATAATTTTACATTCTAATAAATCAAATATGTGTGACAAATATTTTTATACAAAAATGTCTTAAATTAAAGTCAATTAAACTCAAAATTATCTCAAATTTATAAAAAAAAAGTTTAGCAAATTCATTTTAAATTAGATTTAAAATTAATAATTTTAATTTTAAGTTAAACTCGACTCACTTAAAATCGGCAGTCGCAACTCCATTGGGATTGGATGGATGAGATCTGGCCCAATCAGTGTAGATCTGTGGAACAAAACTTTTAGCCATGACATCCATTAGAAGCACTAAAATTGTAATATTTATTTATTAAATATTTAGAATATAAATATTATTCTAATGATATTCTAACGTATTAATAGTATCTGTTTTATATTATGGCCTCTCTTCCATCGTCTATTATTTATGATTTTATATATATATTGTTTTTAAAAAAATAAATAATAAATACTAAATATTAATAATATTATATATTAATATAATATATTAAATTATTGAAATTATATTACAGATATTTTTATTTCATTAAATAATATTTAGCGTCTATAATTTATTTCTAAAATATTTGTACGTACAAATTATAGTTAACATTTAATTTAATTATAGTTTGATTGGATCAAATAGAAATCACATGAAACTGCTAATATTAATGTGTTTAAAATATTTTTAGTATAATATTTGTATTTTTTAATTTTAAGAAATAAATATGATAGTTTTTGAGTTATAAATTTTTGAAAATTATTAGTTATATTAAAAATACATGAGTAAATTATTTCAAAAAAAAGGCATTTGGGGAAAATAATATCCGTAATAAGTCGACATATAAAAAATGGTTAATTTCTATCTCTACTCTGTCTCACACATGATTTTTTTTTATTGCAATGTCTAATACATGATTAATTCTTATTCCATCTGCAAAATAAATTATATTAAATTAAATAATGAGACTAAAATTCAATTATAATGACCATTAGCCGGAAAAATTATTCTGTTTGGGGCCTTGCACCAAGCATTTGAATGTCCGAACTCAATAATTTATTTATAACGAATAGCTACATATTAGTAAATATTTTTAAAAATGTGAAATGACTGAAAAAAAAGATAATTTGTACTTTAATTCAAGAAAAACTATTAATCTATCAGAATTACAAATAGGTTTATTTAAAGGTAAAACTCTAGTAGTTAAAATTTTGGGATTATGTTTTTCTAAAAGATTTAAGCTCCTAATTAGTCAAGAAGACTTGTGTGTTAATAACTTTAAGATTGTTAAAATCTTTTCTAACAACTCTACTCGAACAACTCTTCTCTAATAACTCTAGTCGAACAGCCCTAGTCGAACAGCTCTTCAAGGAGATATCACCAGATTGTATCCTCCGTACTATTATGTCAACTCAGCATTTAAGGCGATAATAAAGTCCACTTCCTAATCGTCCTTTGTAGAATAAGTGTCAGACGTGACAGACTGTACCTATTATGTCACATCCTTTTCAAACTATAAATAAGAGAGAGGAAAAACTCTCAGAGGGTATTACTTCTCTCTCTAGAGGTCACTCTTTTCTTTGTCTCCTGTACTTATTCTCTTATTTAGTCTCTATTTAGAGACCCTCAAATTTTGTAAGAGAATGATTCAATTAGTGGGTTTAAATCGCCTAGACGACGTCGTGGTTTTTCTCCCAGATACTTAAATTTTCATGTAAAAATTATTATCTTATTTCATTCTATTTTGACATATTTTTTGCATCAACAAAGATTTAAGAGCTAGGATTTAAAATTTATATATGTTTACACCTAATATATAATATCTCTGAAAATTTTGCTGATTTATTTAAATGATATATCTTAAATCATAAGTCTCAATCTCAAACTCCCAGTAAGAGAAATTCATTAAATACAACACTATATATACTGCTTAAATTCATAAAGGATCTAAAATTGATTATGTAAATTTTTAATTTACATAAATATTTAAAAGTTTTTGAATAATGGTATGAGTTTTTTTTATAATAATGAATAATGTATGAGTAAGTCATGAACTTTAGGTCCATAATATACATGTCAAGTAATGAACTTGAATTATAAAAGAAAATTGATGTACTTTGAGTTCATAATTTGTAAATAAAATATTTTTAAGTGGCATGCAATAAATATAAAGCATTTTATTATCACGAAATAAATATCATTTTTTTTAGTAATATGTATATAAATAGAAAAGTATGGAGCATTAAATATATAAATAGAAAATTTTGAAGTAAAATATGTGTAAATAAAAAAATTTAGAGTGACATATATGTAAATGTTTTTTTTTTATTTTGTAACAATTTTTAATTCAAATTGCTACAGAACATATTTATAGGTATTTCTTTTGAATTATAATTGATTTAAATTATAATTAATTATTTCTATATATTTATGATTTTTTCTATATGAATGTAAGATAACAATAACATCATAAAATTATATGAGATGCACAAATATGAAACAAACTATAACTGAAATTAACTTAATTTAACTTGAAAAAATGAGATTAAATTAAAAGCTATGACAAATTCAAATTAAGACATAACTCTAACTCAACAAATTATTAGCCTCATGCTATTACTATAACATTCTGGTAAAATTTAAATTAAATTTTTAATTAATTTATTTTATTATAATGAAATTACTTTTATTCATATATAATTAATTATTTTAAAAAATATATATATAATATTAAATATTTGTTATGTTTAAATGATTGAAAATAGTATTTAATTTAATTATTTAAAATTTAAATTTAATAGATAATTTAATTACTCATTAAATTTTCATAATCACCTCCTTAAATTAAGGTTCAGTGGAATAGACCAAACTATCACCTATTCAATTCTTCCTCTCTCCTTGTAATTGCCGACCTAAAAGAGGAGAGAGACGAACACGTGGAAGAGAAAAAGAAGACAGATCTTCATCAAAATCGATGATTCTTCTTCATCTCCTTTCGATCTATATATTTTCTTACATCTTGATCCGGATCTAGTGATTTTAGAGCAATCTTTCTCTTCAGATCTTAAAAAAAAATTAGAACTATAGTGAATTTGACGTAGTTTCTACTCTGATTTAGCTATATTATATTAAATACAAACATTAAATAATTATTTTAAATAAATTTGGATCTATACATTAGAACTGTGAAATTCCATGTATCATGTATTTTTGATATATTATATTTTCTCTATGTTTTACATTAAAATGTTTCAATATTATTATATTTGAGAATCACATATAATGTTGATCATATGCTTATTCTTGAGCTATTATAATAATTAGAGAAAATGATATGAAATTTTATTATTAATCAGCAATCTATAAAGGCTTAACCTAAATTTTCTTAACCTAAATTTGGTTAGCTTTCACTCATGCTTGGAGAAATCATGATCTTTACTCTTCAAAAAAAAATGATGTTTATTAGCTAGAATTACTTGTTTTTAATTATTTTTTAGCAAAGGTTTCTTAATTTCATGTCACAATTGGAATTATGGCTTAAAACTCTCATTAGGTAATTTGATTTAATTAGTGCATTTAATTTTTCTATAAAAATATTAGAATTTATGATGTGATGTTTTCTCAATATTAGCTATATGTTCATATGACATTTGAATCAAAATTATATTTTCGCATTTTTTTTCTGAAATTCATGATAAATATCTTGTTTTATAGTTGAATTTATGATTGCTTTTAGTTTGGTTTGAGATCCCTGATAAAATTATAATTTATATTTTATTTAATATTAGTGTATAATAGTTTACAAGTTTGTACTACAAGAATTAATAAATACCTTGCAATATTGCTATTTGAGTAAATTTATCAATTAAGATTTTGAAGGCAATAATAGATTAAAATTAAATGTGATTCATTTGGGATTATGCATCGGCCTTAGCTCGATATATATATCTACTATAAATACATGTCTACAAGAGGTCCTTATATGATATTTGACTAAATGACGTCCATTGGATATGCTTACGGAGGGCAATTCATAGGGGTGACGATCCCCAAATATGTAAAAAGCAACTGTAGTATAGTACGAGAAATCATGAGTCTAAAAGATCAAATAAAATCAATTAAAAATGAATTTGCTCATTATTTATATTTATTATGCAAATTATATTATATTTATCTAATACCTATTCAGATGGTGTTATATTATTTTCTTATCCTACGTTCATATTTAATTGGAATTCATATTATATATGTTTAATTATTCATTACTTCAATTACATTATGTCATTGTGTTATTATTATTATTTAATTTTTTTATTTAAAGGCTTTGTTAGCGTACAACTTATGAGTTTGTTATAACAGATTTTTGTCATTAACGTGACAAGTATTGGAGCATCTAATCACGAGAATTTGGAGAATGTTATTCTGAAGAAAATTTAGTGTATGTTACTTTCCGCTTAAAGAGAGCCTTTGCTTATTATTTTAGAATTTTTGAACCTTTATTATTTCTTTATAGTTTTCTATTTTAGCACTAGTTTATTATCATTCAAACTTTGCATTGCTCGACTCAATTGTTTTATTTTTTTGCTGTTATTTTATTTTATTTTTGTCCATAAGTATAATTATTTAGGAGTAACGAGTAGGTCGTCTCAATTACACGCCAATGGGACTGATGATGAGTCAAGTTCGAGCGAGTTTATCTCAACTCAAAGTCAAAGTTTTCGAGCTCAAGTCAAGTTTGATTCGAGTTAACTAAAATCTATTCGATTTTGATTCAATTTTCGAGTTGAATCAATATTAATATTTAATCTTATTTTTATTTATATATTCATTTTGAATATAATAATATTATATTATAATTTTTTAATTAAATTTATTTGCATTATGTGTGTAGTTAGATATAATTGTGTTTAATATATGCCTCCTATAATGTATTTATGTATGTAAAATATCTTAATGAAATTGAGTTAATGTGAGTTAACATTAATTCTATAAATTATATTATACATAATTTTTAATATCAAATTATAATATTTTAAACTTTATATAAATTTTAATAATAAAATTAATATTATTTTGTAACTTACACAAATTTTAAAATAAAAATGAACTCATATCTAACTGAGCTGTCTGGTTGCCTCATTAACTTAATGTAAATTAAAATTATTTAAACTAATATTTTTTTTAAATTTTAAGTACATTTAAATATAAATATTATATTAAAATTTATTTTGTTTTTCTAGACTAAAAATAATTTCACAAATTACAGCCCTTCCCCATATATTCTATTTGAACTAATATACATAATATGATACATATATAATCCGATTTGACTATCAGGACTCGTTTATTTTGAGTTCTTTTTTGAAAAAAAAAACATTTTTATTTTTTAAATTTAATGAAAGAGAAATTTATTTTATTATTAAAAAGTATATAAAATTTATATTGGGTGTGAAATAAAGTTAATTTTTATAATTAAAAATCGTATTGAACAAAAAAATTAACTCGAATAAAACGAGGCTGAGTTTTCTCATATATCGCTATACCTTTTATTGCCGCAGTTAATGAACAAAAATTATTAAATAAAAAAACATTAATTTACATAAATTTTAGCACAAAATTTTGATAAAAACCTAATCTTTTTTTTAATTATCAATCAAACGTATTCTTTAAATCTTGAAATCAAAGTGCAAATTGAGACCTCATGAGAAACTGTACCAACGTGGAGTCAAGCCCGAGAAAAATTATTGGATCACATTATTATTATTATTATTATTATTATTATTATTATTATTTTGAATCACATCATTATATCACCTCATCCATTAAATGCTCAATAGAAGCATGCCAATCAATCATATAAGTTTTTGGCATCATTATTTTCATATTTTTATAAAAGTTTTAGAAATTTTTACATATATTACACGCAGTTTTTTATATTATATTATATATATATATTTTTATAAAAATCTATCAGCCCAAAATACAAAATTTGGAAAGAAATTGTGTAATATAATATTAAAAGATTTACATGACATGCATGTGAATATTCTAAATTTTTATTGTGTAATATTTTAATTACCTGCATATCACATCATTTTACTTTATTTATGCGTTATCTATCCATTTTTAGTTAATTACGCTATGCACACTCAAAATATTATAAAATCTTACATGCACATCTTAAATTACAATTTAGTCAAAATTTATTTGAAAAAAAAAATTTATTAGTAAATCATTAAAATTATATTTTTGCCCTTAATAGTACATATTTTTTTCTTCCTCGATTTCACACTAAAGTGCTGATCTGTCCTAAAATCAAATAACGTCGCAGATATTTTCTTCCCTTACCACTACCTAAACATCAAAGTTTTAAGATTTTCACTCAAAATATATTTAAATATCTTTAAAATAATATGATGAACGGTTCAAATTTTTTGCATGTAAATTAAATATAGTTAGGTTATTGAAAAATTATAATTGCTCATTATAATGGAAACAAGTGAAAGTGTGTGTATGTAAGAATTTATAATATTTTGAGTGTGTATAACGTAATTAACTAAGAATGGATGAGTAACACATAAATAAAGCGAAATGGTGTGGCATGTAGGTAATTATCCCTATTTTTTAATTAATTTACGTACATATACAAAATCAAAAAAGTGAAAAAAAAGTAAAGAAATAATATACTTTTATATAAATATTTTGATTTTGTATTTACTTTTTTATTTTATATTTGTATGTAAATTAAATAAAATATTATATAATAAAAAATAAAAAATGAACATAAAAAATGGTGAAAAATAACCAGTGTTTCTTTGCTGTTTCTCATGGTGCATAGTGCGCGAGACCTACGTGTTTGCTTGACGCACTCTTATTGAGTGTATAACAGATGAGCTGTCATAATGACTTGACGTAATAATTTTTCTAAATAGAGGCCCAAAACTCAATAATGATGATGTAATAATTAGTTTTCTATGTAAAAAAATACTTTTTTATTAATCTATCTTGGTATGGACATGTTAATTTATAAGTAATTAATTTTTTTTATTAATAAACAAGATATACTAAAATATTTAAATAAATTATTAATTGAGCTATAAAAAAATATTATATAAAATTGAGCACTATTATATATGTTCAAATTCTTTTATTTATCAATTAAATTTTTAAAATTATATTGTTTAGTCTTTTTTTTTGGTAATCGGTATTGATGAATCCGATATTAATGTATTTTTGTTGAGTTGAACGTCGAGCTTTTCATCGAATGCACAATTTTTTTACAGATTTTAAAAACCGAACATCTTGAAATACAGTGCGGTCCCTTTGAGATGAGAAGTTATTGGGTTCGGACGGCGCACCGTCCGGAACCCAATCAGAGGGCGCCACGTGTGCCATACAGCTGGGTCCGGGCACACGTGACGCTCTCTGATTGGGCATCCGAACGGTGCGCTGTGCGCATCCAATAATTTTTCCTTTGAGACAGTTAGGTGTGAACATCACTCATCGCATCATGCGCAAAAGGCATGACTAATGGAGAATTTATCACGAGGGTCTTTCGGTGGGGGGTCAATTAAGGCTGCCACATCAGTCAATGCCCAAACTTCTAGATTTGCTTTTCAACCGTTCCTTGTATTTTTCTTATTATTTTAACTAAGAGTAAATTACACTAAATTCTCTGAATTTAATACTTAATAACATATAAGTCCACATTTTTTAAATTATAACATCAAGCCCTTAGTTTTAATAAATCATCAAATGCTTCGTTTTTTTTTATTATTATTATTATTTTTTTAAAATTTTTATTTTACCTCTCTCCCTCTTTCTCTACTCCAGATCCTCACGCACTTGCCGGCAGTTGCGCGACAGCTGGTCGGCTTTTCCTCCTCTTTGTCTCCTCCTAATTCCCGCGCATGTGCGAGGTCGCGAGGCCGTCGGCGGGTCTCGGCCGCACGACATGTGCAACCCAATAAATAATTTTAAAATGATAATTTTCTGATCCCCGCGCGTGTGCGACCCACCAGGGGCAGAGAGAGAAGGAGGGGTAAAATGATAATTTAAAAAAATTTTGATAAAAAAAAATTAAAAAAAACATCTGATAATTTATTAAAATTCAAGAATTCTGATATTATAATTTTAAAAATGTGAATATATGCGATATTAAGCGTTAAACTCAAAAACTTGGATATAATTTGCTCTTTAAATAATATTATGTATTTTCAATAAATAATTTCAAATAATAAAGTTAATTAAATTTTTTTGTCCTATGAGAAATTTAGTTATATTTAATATTTAAAATCATTTGTTAGTAGGGTTGTATATAGTCTGCTCAATTCAGTTCTACAGTTAATTGAATCTGGCCCATGCATTCATGGGCTTGACTTAAACCTAAATCGTTGAGTTCGAGTTGAGCTCAATCGAATTTAAGTTTAATAAATAATTTTTAATTCAAAAAATATATTGATCATAATAGTAATATTTTAATTAATATTTTCATCCTACGTGCAAGATAGTAATAGAAACAACCTACAGAAAATAATTTAGGAGAAATCATATCAAAACATATGAATGAAAATATGAAATGATGATATAAAAATATTAATATCAAATTGTAAAGAAATTATGTTACAGCAATTAAAAGTTATTTTCGGGTTTCATATTTTATCACTCATCTAAATCGGTTCAGTTTTACTAGAATCATATATTAAACTCAAGAATCAGATCATGTAATTGATTTTAAATATTTTAACAATAAGAACTATTTCGAATCATGTAGACTAAACCCAAATTCATCGATTTGGTTAGATTTCGGGTCAGTTTTTCAGTTCTTTGGATCGTGTTGTGCACCCTATCTGTTGGAGTAATAAAACATTTAGAACTTACTTGAAACTTCCTTGGTTTTTAATTCGACTCCAAATCGGTTCAAAATCTTTTAATTGAATCATGACTTAAAGCCGTTGGCTCGAATTAAATTGACAAATTAATTTATTGCAGGACTGTGATGTATTTAATGCTTATTATTTGTAAGACAAAGGATCAATTTAGTTCGAATCAGCTCAAAATAGAGCACGATTCGAATCAATTCGATGTGATTTCAGTTAAATTTTAAGCTAAGTTTAAAATTTTTTATTTTGAGTTGCTTTGATTTATTTGAAATTAATTTGATGCATAAAGTTGTAAGAGAAATGCTAACATTATCATGAAATTGATAATTTTGTTGCTGCTCAAAAAGAGCCTCACTTTTTCAAAAGCTAATTAATGACTAAGCTTTGATAAATCAGCAATTGTCCTTCGATAGTTAAAATCAAGATCAAAATAATATTAATTTAAAAATAATAATAAAAAATAAAATTTTATTATATTTTATATAAATTTCAATATAATTAAATATTATTTTATTTTACATACTTAATTATTTTTAATAAAATTATAAATTTTATTTCACATCCTAAATTAAAGTACATAATTCAAGTATTTTAGTCTAAATTGTGAAATAAAGTTAATAGTTTTATTAACAATAGTTGAGTATATAAAATAAAATAATATTTTTATATCAAAATTTATGTAAAATATAATAAATTTTTTTATTATTTAAATTAGTCCTATTTTGATTCTTATTTTGATCATTGTGCTAAACAGAGCTTTAGAAAAATCAATAATTTTGGCCTCTCATTTTCTAAAAATTGAATTGTTACGGATCATTCTCCACCCACTTTAGGTTAGTTCTACCTTATGATATGTTAATACACACGTATAATTTATTGTTAATCTGCATAAACAGATGTTAGAATTATAATATTTGTGAATTTAGGACCTGTTTGGCAATGAGTTAAAAATCATATCTAAAATTAGTCATGGCCAAAATCTTAAATTTATTTTAAAAATAACTTAAAAAAATTATTTTATATCTCATCTCACACAAATTCCAACATCCAACATAATTCTCAATAAATCAATCAACTTTATTTCACATCCTACACAATTTTTAATATAATCAACATACTTTATTTCACATTATACATATTTTTTAAAAATGACTAAAAATTCTAACTAAATCTTCTTCTTTTTTCTTATTACCAAACAGAGCTGATGTGTAATTTATATGTACTTGTCAAACAGCAGTAAATGATCGATGATAGAATTACATTCTAATAATGGGAATTGAATTTGAGTGTAAGTAAGAAGATTGTTGTTACACATAAATATTTTTCTTTAAATATTTAATAATCGAAAGATTCAGAACATTCAGTATTCATTGAACAAAAATGTAACGTTAAGTGCAGATATTGAGAATTTGAGATATTTAAGATAAAGTCCAAAATGTTATCAAACTGGTCAAAAATGAGGTTGGCATCTAATTCCTTCATTTTTATTTTTATTTTTATTTTTATTTTTATTTTTATTTATGAAAGATGACATCTAATTTTAGTCTGAATAAGTTTTCATCAATTGAGAAATTTAGTTTTATTTTTAAATTAATTCGATAAACTACTTAATAAACTTATACCCAATCGAGCATAGAATTTGTTATGCACATTTAATAAAAATTGGCTGTAAAATGCACCAATGGTAATGGTATTTACATGTAATTATATAACATAATAAATATTATTATATAATTTAATTAAAAAAATTAATAACAATTATAACTATTTAGATTTTAATTACAAAATTGATCCTCCAGTTTGAGATTATGTATAAATATGTCTATTAATTTAAAAAAAAATTAATAGATGATTTTTTTTTAATTAGTAGTTATTAATTTAAAAATTACATTAATATTTGAGAATTGCGATGGACATAATATCTAATATAATTTATTAATTAAAAAAATTGTTATTGTTATATTTATTAATATTGAAGGACTAATTTGTAATTATTTTAAAATAGAAGGTAAACATAGTTAATTTTAAAATTAGAAGAACTTAATTACAATAGGGTTAATGTAGAAATTAGAGGGACCTCAATGCAATTAAACCCAAAAAAAATCATATGAGAAATTACCAATCAGTCCAAGCCCCACCCTTGGTACCGCTTCCTCTTTAAATTCTGCTCCCCCTTCCACTTGTCCGATCACACGCCTGCTGTTCCAGTAGTATCTGCCCCCTCCCCTCGTGAAGATGAAGCAAACCCTTTTCCTCTGCTTCTTCATCTCCATCCTTCTGCTGACCCGAGCTCCGTCAGGCGCTCCGGCGAACTGCGACCCCCTGCAGCTGAGCCCTTGCGCCAACGCTATCCTCTCCGGCTCGCCGCCGACGCCCACCTGCTGCTCAAGGCTTGGCGAGCAGCGCCCCTGCCTCTGCCAGTACCTGAGAGACCCAAACTTGAGAAAGTATGTTGACTCTCCCAATGCCAAAAAGGTAGGCGCTGCCTGCAAAATCCCATTCCCTAGCTGTTGAGCTCTTCAAATTTCAGATAAATGAATCTGAAGTCAGAGATGATGCCTTCATCTCTGAAGTATCAATATGGAGAGATGTTGCTAGTACTGAAAAAAATAGTCTTTTGAGCTGGATATGAATAAAATGCTAGCTTTGCAGCTGCTTGCTTTTATCAGATCTGACTATCTGAACATAAATGAGAGCCCTTTAATCCTCATTTGATCTTCTCTATGAATTGCCTGATCTCGGCTGTTACATGGTAAAATCGGCAGGTCAATTTAACCTGACAAGCGGAAAAAATCAGGGTAAGCATGGGCCACTTGGTTCTCAAACTTAATTGACAAACAGTCTCAATAAGGGGTACACTAGACGAGCGAGCATAGTCGATTCAGGTAAATGCCTAGTCGAACAGTCTGCTCGAACAAACAATTCGCCTATAACCTATAGCTCGCTTTGAGCTAAGTAATTAATACTAGACGTATATATTCGCTGTTGGAAGATGGTAAGCACAATACTATCTAATATAGTGCGGTAGAAGAGAAAACTTAAAACAAAGGAAGAAATTTTAACTTATCATCTACTTCATGCTTAAAATGCTGATTACAATGACTATTTATACTAAACAAAGTTACTCTTAAACTTCCAAACGTTCATTAGTTTAACAAGACTCATTTAAACTTAATAAATACATAATTTCGGTAGTAGCCATAACTCCCTCTACAAATTTCTGATTGTGGAGCCTGCATTGAACTTCTGACTTCAATACCTTTCCACCAATATATATAATATAAAGAAGTTTAATCAGTCATTTAATGCCAGAATTAAGCCAAAACATGACCTTTGATTTCTGAAACTGCATCTCGCATTAATCAAATTTAATTTCTAACACTCGTCATATTCCCATAATATGATTCGTAAGTCATAGCCTAGAAGTACACTTCCTTCGCCCTAAGGTGGAAGATCACAAGCATGAGAGCCATCTACTTCACTTGCTCCCTTCACTGATCTCCTCCTTATAAATTCATTCTTTTAATGCTTCAAGGGGGTTCCGCTCTTCAGAGTAAGTATAAGTTAAGGTTTTTGTTCGACTAACCACAAAAGTCTTCTGCACTTGCTCCTAATTTTCTTCCCTCATCGTAACCACTTCCCGATCTTACTCCTTAATTAACTCATTATGTAAAAAATCATTGGTTGATCTCACTTTCTCATTTTTTGGTTTTTTTTTTAAATACTGATATTAAATTAGGGGTGATTTTTAGTCAATTTTGAGCACATAACCTTCAATTGGAAGTTAAAATTTTTGATATTAAATCCAATTTGCTCTCGATATATTGGAAGGCTTTTCTTATTTGGCGAAGATTTTAAAGTTAAACTCATCCTAATTACAAGTTGTATCTTATATGATATTAACTTTACATTTATGTATATTAAGATAAAGTATTATGAATTCATTTGTACATATTATATATGTGTATTTATATTTTAATATCTTTTTATGCAAACTAATCATCAAATGTGTTTTATGAGTTTAATTAATTTCATTTCAAGAAATGGACACAAGAAATTCAAGTTGATATTAATTTGAATGAAAAAAAAAGCAAGCAAAGGTAAAGTTTATTGAAATTGTGCATCATAATGAATTTAAACTTTCAATTAATTTCTCACAGAAATTGATTTAATTTAATGTGAAACTTATTAAATGTAAAAAAATTTATTTAAACTTAGAGGTAAATTCTACGTAACAGATATAAGACTAGTAATATTATTCGGTGTAAAATACTAGTTTATAAAGTAAAAAATATATAAATAAGTATAATAGAGATGAAGATCGATGCTAAGGTAGATAAGTGAGTATACACGAAAAGATATGATAAAAAATGAGTATATCCACAAGAAAGTTGAGTAATCTTAATTAAAAATAAGCTCAGAGAAAATTGACTAATATGAGAAATATGATTTAGATATATGAATCTTAATTGATGGAAGTTCTAATAAGAACAATTGAATTATTGCTTTTGTTAAAAGAGGAAGAGAAAAATCAAATAAAACATGACAAATTTTAAATATTTAGAGGTAAATGAGAACTTATTATTTGACAGAATAGAATGAAAAAAAAGAATTCACGTAGTCGATCTCACTCAATGAGATAAAAACTTAGTTATTGCTATTATTTATTATTATAAAGTAAAACTTATTAAATATTCGTTTGTTATGCACATCCTTTAAACAACAAATTGGTATAATTGTCGATCAAAATTGGAATTTTTGTTTGTTATGTATGCCAATATCCAGCAACAAGTTTCAGAGAGTCATTAAATCTGCTCAAGTATATTAGAATTTATTTAGTTTTAAGATAAACTTTAATAAATTTGAATCAAAGTGATCTAGTTTAAATTTATTTTAAAAAAAAATTCGCATTATAAATTATTTAATTTGTGCCAACTATATTATATATAATGCTTTCAGATATATGTAATATTTTTACCTTACACTCTGAATAATGAATAGTAAATTAATCTCATTTAAGCTTCTTTAATTTAAGTTTATGTGTCAAAATTTTTATAGTTTCAAATTAATAAAATTAATATAACGTGCAAATAGTTCTCAATCAAATAGGCTCAATAAAATATTTTTTTAATTACTAAATCAAGTAGATATATAATATTATTTTTAAATTATTCAAATTAATTTATTAATTAAAAAATAATATCATTTATTCGTCTTGTTACAAATGATTTAATGCGTGCCCGTGTTTGGTTGGAACTTAAAATGAGCTGAACATTTTTTAATCTTTATTTAACATAAATTTAATATAAGAATATCAATTTTATTTTATATAATACAATATTATAATATCAAAATAAAATTTATATTCAATTTAATACATATGTAAACAAAAAACAATCTTATTCTACACTAAATATAAATTTCAAAGCTAAAATAAATTTATTTTATTTAATTTAGAAATAGCTTTCCAACAAATTAAATAAGTGTTTTTTATACGAATTAAACAAGTATTTTTTTAATAGATAAGAATTAAACAAGTGTTAAAACAAGTGTTAAAAAACTGTCAAAAAATCCTACAGATTTAATGTGATGCCCGTGGCCGAAGAGAGCGGAGAGTGATCAAAATAGTCATTAAAGCAAAGTACAGCTCTTGGCAGGCTTCTAGGTCGAATAATGAGTAGTGACTAGTAAGAGGAGCATAAAAATAAATCATTTTACATCAAAAAGAAGAAAGATTCTGAGTTGTATAAGTAGATAATGGATGACCTCCTAGGAAGTACTCAAGTCATATAATTTTCCTAAGCCAAAGCGAACAATATCTCTATATTTTGGAATTAAACATCCCGTATTTATTTATAAAATTTAAATTTATTAAAATTAAATTTAAATTATAATATTTTTTATTTAAAATTATATATAATGTGAAATAAAATTAATTATTATATTAAGATGTGTAAAAGATATGATATAAATTAATTATTATTTTAGTATTTTGTAAAATAAAATTAACTTTTTAATTTTTGAAAATATATAATATAATTAAATTTTAATATTATATTTTATATTTAATATGGTATGTCAAATTAAATTTTACAAAGTTAATTTTAATCTAATTAAATAAACATACTTTCTTCTAATTGTATTGTGATTCTTTTAATCATGTTAATAGAATGTTTTAAATTTTTTTAGATAATTAATATTATTATGTAAAATAAAATTATTTTATTATTCATTATTAAGTTAAATTTTAAATAAAATTAATTTTTAAAATTAAAATTAGCCTGAAAACACCACAAAGAGCAATGGTTATGTTAATAGAATGTTTTAAATTTTGTTTAGATAACAAAATTTTATTTTAATATTATTATGTAAAATAAATTTATTTTATTATTTAATATTAAGTTAAATTTAAATAAAATTAATTTTTAAAATTAAGATTAGCCTGAAAGCACCGCAAAGAGCATTTTCAGGAAGCTTCAAATTTAATATATCAATTTAAGTGGTTAAATGATAAGTTAGGTTTAAATATAAAATTTAAATTTTAAAATTTTTTAAATTGTATATTAAAAATTAAATTTATTAGTTTTAACGTATATAAATTTTTAAAGTAAAATTTATATATATGTGTTATACATTTTAATGTAACACATATAAATTTCAATATTAAAATTTAATTATATTTTAAAATATATAAATTTTAAAGTAAAAATTTTATTTTATATTTATTTATATTTTTTAAATAATAATTATCTTATATCATATGTTTTATACATTTTAATGTAACAATTAATTTTATTTTATATCATTTTAAAAATTGGAGAAAAAGCGTAGTGAAAAAGCAAGCTAAGCTCGAGCCTGGAAGAGGAGAGTCGGGAGAGTGGGAGACTGAAACCAAGCCCAGGCTAGAGTATTCCCAGATCTGCCTCCGCCGCCATCGCCGCCATCGCCGCCATCGCCGCAATCGCCGCCATTTTACCCATGGGGTTCTCCGTCGCGGTGATAGCCGTGACCGCATCTCTCCACCTCATCGCCTTCGTCCTCGCTGTCGGTGCCGAGAGGAGGCGTAGCACGGTACTCTTTTCTCTTCATGAATTCGTCCGTCTTCCGCCTTTCTCTGTGATCTCTTTCTCCGTCTTTGATTTCACTGCAGGGGAGAGTTGTGCCGGACGAGTACGACGACCGGACCTTCTGCGTCTACGATTCGGACGCATCGACGGTGTACGGGCTGTCGGCGTTCGCGGCGCTGCTTGTGAGCCAGGCGGTGGTGAGCGGCGTCACAAAGTGCCTCTGCTTCGGCCGCGGTCTCGTCGGCGGCAGCACCTGGACCCGCGCATGCATTATTTCTTCCTTTTTCCTTTCCTGGTAAAAGAGCGTCCTTGCGTTTTTCTTGTCTCTTTAAATTTTTTTGATTGCTTGGAATTATCGCCTACAGATCTAGACAATCGTCACCTGATTGCGCTTCGTCGATATATGATTTTTAAATTCTGAGAAACTGAAGGATATGATCGCTTTCGCGTTCATAATTTCTGGGTATTTTGATGTGATGGAGTCAACGACAAAATTTTGACGCGCGGAAGATTTTGACTAATACGTGGATCTGTATTTTCTGTTTTGTTTAAGTCCCAATTCAGTGATTCCTTTTGCAGAACATGTTGACATGCGTTTTAGTCAACTGATCTGACGGGTGAGAGTGGGAAATAGAGTGAAAGGAGAAAAGAGAGGGTGAGTGAAAAGCAGCACAGATCTTGAATGTTTTAACATGGGCCAAGGAACGGGAAAACCAAAGTTCTTTCGCTGCAGCTTGCGGTAGCAGTTGAAAGATTCAAATGCTGGGATCATAGCTTCCTAGAGCTAGTTACAATAATATTAGAGGACAGGGAGACCCTCCCTCATCCTGTAGGATGTGCGTGATGTTGTATGATCCCTCCATATGGGAGTAAGTGTTGGAGTAAGTTCGACAAAGAAGTTGAAGAATGCAAGTTGAAATTTCATTGTTGAGGGGCTGTCTGGTAGCAGATGGTTTTGGGATCGGATTGGGTGGTGTTTTTTTTTCCCCTCTATTCTTAACTACATTCTTTTCTTGCGAAATTGAGGGATCAAAAGACAAGACAAAAGAAAACAAGAAAAAAAAGAAATCAACTCGCACTATCTATACAATAGCTAAATAACCCTTTTTTCTACTGAAGTTGTTGAAATTATTCATAATAAGATATTGGCTACAATTGAAGAGGTCTTATCATTAAATTTTCGGCTTGTTTGGTTGGAGAATAAATTTGGGTAATGAAAGAGAAAATATTTTATTTTATAGAATTGATGGGAAAGAAAGTTATTTTAATATTAGGAGGTGTGTTGGATGTGAAATAAAGTTGATTTTAAGGTTGAAATTTGTGTTGGATGTGAAATAAAGTTGATTTTTGAAGTTGAAATTTGTGTTGGTTGTGAAATAAAGTTATTAAAATATATAATAAAAATAAAATATTATTATTTTAATCTTTAGCCTATTTTTTGGGCCTTCCCAAACAAGCCCTATAGACAATTAGCAATCTATTCTATAATTATTGAATTGACCATAGCCATAGATATCAGTTATAGATGAGTATCCCCCAAGCTCTACACCACTTCAGTCCACCCATCTACTCACGCTAAGACTTCCCATTTCTATCATCTGAAAAAGAGCTCTTACCATTAATCCTGATTTTCGATAAATATATAATTAATGGAACTATTAATAGGATTGGTGTTGCAAATTTTTTAATGGAAGAAGGAATAAAATATATGGGAGGTGGATGAATTTCATCTTACCTATTGTTTTTCTTATTATGTATTAATCTTTTTATTTTTGTTTGTTCTTTTCCTTCTCTTCTTTCAGCATTTGAATTTCCAATTATCTTGATAGCGTGCTTCTTTCAAGTAAAAGTGAAATTCATTATTTGTTTTTTCCTTTTTCATTCACCGTACTCTCTTCGATTGATCTCTCTTGTTCCTGTTTAGGCATTTTCGTTTTAGAAGTTATTTTTACACCACTTTCTTTCTTTCTTTCTTTCATTTCTGAGGCTTCTTTCTCTTTCAGTTTCTTAGTGATAATAGGTGAATTCTGTCTAAATAGTAGGCACATGTGTTAAATTAGAGAATTTTGGGATAGAAAGAGAAAAAAAATTTTAAAGTTATTTTAATATTAAGGTTTATGTTGAATGTAAAATATAATTGATTTTTTATTGAAATATGTGTATGATGTGCAATAAAATTAATTTTTAATATTAAAATTTATGGATGGCGTGAAATAAATATAAAAAAAGTTGGATGTAGTTAGGATGACTTGACGTTGTGTTGGGGCTCCAAGCAGATAGGGCTCTAGGACTTGTCGAAAAACGATGTTTTTTAATAAGGCTCAAGATTTTGGAATCCTCAAGGAAAAGTCGGGATTGAATCTACGTGTGAGATGAAACTTCTTCTAATGGTCAGGGTTATGAAATTTTGACTTATAGCTGGGGTATGTTAAACTTTGTACTTTGTCTGAGTGCAAACTTTGGGAGAACTGATCTTGGAGAAGGGAAACTCTGATACAAAATGATGCTAACTGTTTGCTTATTTGCTGAGAAGATATTCTCTTAATAAAATTGCTCAGGTGTTCAATGGTGTCAGAGGAATCTTAGATGGCTATGGAATAGTGGCCATGTTAGTGTTTGTCAAAACTTTTTAAGGGAGTGGCCAAGTAGAAAAGCGCCATGTTAGGATTCCAGGAATTTTGGCAAGACGTTAGTTGCTCCTTCCCCCACAAAAAGAGCTAGAGGAGACTTGGTATAGTTGGAGGAGCAACTCTTTTGGATCCTCAGGAGTCTAAGGCGTGGGTCCTCGAGGACTTTAAAGAAACCAGAAGATCTGAGGCAGATCCAAGTTTAGTAGAGAAGACAATCTCTAGTTTTGGCCCCATCCTTCAGCAGTATATAGCTTCCTCGAAGAGAAGATGAAGATACAATATGAAAAGATATTTGGGGGAGGGGGTACCTTGTATGGATTCAAGTTATTGTGGTTGATGGTTTAAAAGCCTAAGTTGGAATAGGAATCGAGCCAAAACATGGTTGTGTCTCCTACGGGAAAAGCGAGGAATTGAGGAAGTCTCGAGGTATTCATTACTGATACTAGGAAGAGTATTGGAAGAGCTACATGTGGCTTGCAAATTCGTCGGAGGTTCAGGCGGGTAGGGCTTTCGATAGGACATGTTCTTGGTAGGAAAAATGACTAGAATACCCCTCTACTGTCTTACTCTATGCACCTAATGGGAAAAAGTCATTTTTGTCATAGGCCACGTTCATTGGAGGGATCATGGGCGCAATCCACTAAATCTTCTGTGCCAGTTATGTGAATCCACTATTCTCAACTTTCATGTTTAACTTACGGGCTCATACAGGCTATAGTGAAATAGCTGATGTGTTTGAACTCTTATGTTTATAGTAGTTATTTTTGCTGGATGCATCAGCCTTGTGAGCCCTCATTCAAATTATATCTTCAAGCAACGAATAAAAGAAAAGAAAACAACAAAAACCACATTTGCCCAGTAATTTGATAGCACAAGATTAAATCATGGTTCGAAATCTGCCTTCTCAGTTTTTTATAACACAGAGCTAGATGGCTCTTCAAAGATCTGCCTTTTAAGTCCCTATTTGACGCGAGGACTATAATTTAAAAAACAACAATAATAATAATAAATATTTTTTTTAATCATTCTACACAAATTTTAATATAAAAATATTATTTTAATTCAAATACTCAATAATTTTTAATAAAAATATTAACTTTATTTCACATCTTAAATCAAAATATTCGATTCGAATATTTTTGTCTAAGATGTGAAATAAAATTAATATTTTTATTGAAAATTGTTGAGTATGTAAACTAAATTAACTTTTTTTCATATTAGAATTTATGTAGAATGATTAAAAAAATTATTTATTATTATTATTGTCATTTTTTAAACTAGTACTATTTTGGTCCTCGCGCCAAACAGGGTTAGAGAGTTTTCGGATGATTGTTTTAGCTCTTGCCATCCAATTCATAACCTGAAAGGAGCAAAGCACTGATTTTATCAAACCAAAGTGCTTTTCTCTCATCTTTTCTGCTGCTGTAGTTGACTGACCCTTCGATCATTGAATCTCCCAAATTTTTGGACATAAAATGAAGATTTGGTTGGAATTTTTAGTGATTTTTGAAAAATGTGTATGATTTGAAATAAAGTAAGTTGGTTATATTAAAAATTATATAGGATGTGAAATAAAGTTGATTGATTTATTGAGAATTGTGTTGGATGTGAAATAAAGTGATTGTTTAATGTTGGAATTTGTGTGAGATGAGATATAAAATAATTTTTTAAGTTTTTTTTTTAAAATAAATTTAAGATTTTGGTCATGACTAATTTTAGCCATGATTTTTAGCCCATTGTCAAACAGGGCCAAAAGAGCAAGCTTAATGCAGACTCTTAACATATTTGATCTGCAGGTTGTGTTTCTCGGTGGCGGAAGCTTGCCTTGTTGCAGGATCAGCAAGGAATGCTTATCACACTAAGTACATTGGCTACTATGAGAAGAAGGATTTGACATCATGCATTTCCCTTCGTAAGGGGGTCTTCGCCGCCGCTGCGGTATTCATCCTCTTTTCATTGGCAACATCGCTTCTATTCTACTGGAGCTACGCCAAGGCCGACAATGGAGGCTGGGTGAAGCAACAAAACGAGGGCGGCATAGGCATGTCAGAATTCGACCCAGATAAAGGCGGCAGCCGGAGCTGAAAACCTGCATTCAAATATAGTTTTTGTTTATATTTTGCAAACGTGAGAGAAGACTTGTATTAATGTGTGCTGTGGCTGCAATGGAGCTTGGATGCGAGAATGTTTGATGGAGAAATGAGATACTTCAGCTGTGTTTAACTAATGTATGATCAAGTTGATGTAGTTTTTGCGTGAAGTTTTGCTAGAAAAAGAACTTTATATGAAGATAATTTCATGTTGCATTTATGCATTTTCCAGCCTTTGCAATTGTAAATTAAATCTTTGGGCTATATTTTTACTTTGGTTGCTAGCAGGCAAGCTTAATAAAATAGACTAAAATTCTTAAATCTTTGGGATAATTACCTATATGTCACACAATTTAGTTTTATTTATGTTTTTTTCATCTATTCTTAGTTAATTACGTTATGCAC
>KZ451917.1:2482713-2512214 GCA_002786265.1 Apostasia shenzhenica
GAATTTGTGTTCTGAGATGACGATATAAAAATAAATTTTTGTTAAGTTTTATTTTATTAAACTTAAATTTAAGATTTGTGTCATGAACTAGTTTTAGCGCCATTGATTTTTAAGCCGAATTGTCCAAAACAGGGCCAAAAGAAGCAAGCTTAAATGCAGACTTTTAACGATATTTGATCTGCAGGTTGTGTTTTCTCGGTGGCGGAAGCTTGCCTTGTGGTCTAGGATCAGCAAAGGATGCTTATCACACTAAGTACATTGGCTACTATGAGAAGAAGGATTTGACATCATGCATTTCGTCCCTTCGTAAAGCGGGGTCTTCGGCCGCCGCTGCGGTATTCATCCTCTTTTCAAATTGCAAACATGGAGTCTCCCGCTTCCTACTTCTACGCCGAATGCGAGCGGACGCCGGGCGAAGGTGCTACAGTATGGCCGAGTGCTGCGTGGCTGAAAGCAGAACCACAACAGAGCGGCCGGGTGCCGCCGATGAGGCACTCTCGAAAATAAAGTAAGTTGGTTATATTAAAAATTATATAGGATGTGAAATAAAGTTGATTGATTTATTGAGAATTGTGTTGGATGTGAAATAAAGTGATTGTTTAATGTTGGAATTTGTGTGAGATGAGATATAAAATAATTTTTTAAGTTTTTTTTTTAAAATAAATTTAAGATTTTGGTCATGACTAATTTTAGCCATGATTTTTAGCCCATTGTCAAACAGGGCCAAAAGAGCAAGCTTAATGCAGACTCTTAACATATTTGATCTGCAGGTTGTGTTTCTCGGTGGCGGAAGCTTGCCTTGTTGCAGGATCAGCAAGGAATGCTTATCACACTAAGTACATTGGCTACTATGAGAAGAAGGATTTGACATCATGCATTTCCCTTCGTAAGGGGGTCTTCGCCGCCGCTGCGGTATTCATCCTCTTTTCATTGGCAACATCGCTTCTATTCTACTGGAGCTACGCCAAGGCCGACAATGGAGGCTGGGTGAAGCAACAAAACGAGGGCGGCATAGGCATGTCAGAATTCGACCCAGATAAAGGCGGCAGCCGGAGCTGAAAACCTGCATTCAAATATAGTTTTTGTTTATATTTTGCAAACGTGAGAGAAGACTTGTATTAATGTGTGCTGTGGCTGCAATGGAGCTTGGATGCGAGAATGTTTGATGGAGAAATGAGATACTTCAGCTGTGTTTAACTAATGTATGATCAAGTTGATGTAGTTTTTGCGTGAAGTTTTGCTAGAAAAAGAACTTTATATGAAGATAATTTCATGTTGCATTTATGCATTTTCCAGCCTTTGCAATTGTAAATTAAATCTTTGGGCTATATTTTTACTTTGGTTGCTAGCAGGCAAGCTTAATAAAATAGACTAAAATTCTTAAATCTTTGGGATAATTACCTATATGTCACACAATTTAGTTTTATTTATGTTTTTTTCATCTATTCTTAGTTAATTACGTTATGCACACTCAAAATATTATAAAATCTTACATACACACATTTTAACTTATTTTTATTATAATGAGTAATCATAATTTTTCAATAACTTAATTATAGTTAGATTACAAAAAATTTGAAATGTTCATCATTTTATTTTAAGAATATTTAAATATATTTTGAGTAAAAATTTTAAAATTTTAATGTTTAGGTGGTGACAAAAGGAGACATCTGTGACGTTAATTGATTTTAGGACAAATCAGTGTTTTAGTGTAGTATTGAGGAAGAGAAAAATATATACTATTAAGAGTAAAGGTATAATTTTAATGATTTACTAACGGAATATTTTTTTCAAATAGATTTTGATTAAGTTTTAACTCAAATGTGTGTATGTAAGATTTTGTAATATTTTGAGTGTGCATAGCGTAATTAACTAAGAATGGATGAATAAGATATAAATAAAATTAAATTGTGTGACATGTAGGTAATTATCTTTAAATCTTTTCTGGAGTGGATCTGTATCCCTTTCATCTAAATCTAAACATTCTTTCTTTTTTTTGTTTAAATTTGATTTGATACAACTTGACAACATTAAAAAATATAAAAAAGGATAATATTATTATGTTATTTTTGAAAAATATGTATGATAAGAAATAGGGAGAATTGTATCATCACCTCAAAGAAAGATTGTTTTGCTCATTTTACTTCAAAATAGTTTCTAATTTATTTTTTTATATTTTAAATGTATAATTATAAATTGCATTCTCTTTATTAAGTTGAAGAATATTTAGTCATTTATTATTAATATGAGAGAAATATCTGTAATTATGAATTTAAAATATAGAATGATATATGTAAATATTTAATTTTAGGAATTAAATAAGTAAAAATTATTCTTTTAGAGTTGATCTATGCAATTCTCTAAAAAAAAAATAAATTCTGTTAAAAGTTGTGTAAAATACTTATTCATTAAGATTATTTGTTACTTTTGTCTTTTGTAAGAGTTTGTGAAATTATTGACATGTATAATAAAGAACATGGAGGATTGCTTTATTATTAAAGTAATGTTACATAAGTGTTTGAAGTCAAACATTAAAATCAATGATTTTCAATATGGGACTAATGACACAAAAGTAAAATTAATTTTTTTATTTATGTGGCATAATTGCTATACATGAATCCTATTAAAGAGATTTATGGGGGCTACAAAGCATTTTTTTATTATTATTTTCTTTGAATAAAAAATAAGGGAGCATTTAATTTAAGAGACAGTTGGTTCGTTATGTTATGTAATATGGATGTCATGATATGTAGATGTCATTTTTTTACTAATAATTTCATAATCTTATAGAAGATTATTTATAGATGTCATAAACCAAACAATTACTTTCTCTAGATAACATAACATAACGTCAAAATGACATTGAACCAAACGCCTCCTTAATATTATATTATGTTATCTAAATGTCATATTTTCTGTAATAATTCTATAAATTTTTAAAAAATATTTAAAAATATCAAATCAAATAACTATTATTTTTAAATAACATAATATAACATCAAGATAATATTGAACTTTACTCTTTAAATAAAATGAATCATAGGATTCTAATCTAATTCTGGATCGAACTGGTCCATCACTTACTACCGTCATGCATTTTAAGAAATTAAAGGTCTCTGCTGTAATAGCAGCGATGCAGTTTTGCTAGGAATGAAAGAGAATGATGTAATTTAGTTCTGCTTTATGTTAATTAATGAAGGCCAGGTGCTGCAAGTTGGCAACAAGATTATATCTTAAAGTATCTCATGTTGCCTTTTTTTTAAAAAAAAAATAATAATTTATATGTTCTAAATACTAATTTTACACATGACAAAATGATTAATAAATATCTGATGTTAAAATGATACTAAAATTAATGTTAGATAAATACAAATATAATATTTTAATATCAAAATCAAATGCAAATTTTATTATAAATTATCTCAAATTTTCATTACAAAATATTATTTAAAAAGCCCTAATTTCATCCTAAAATTTAAGGAATACATTGTGAGATTATTTAAACACTAACTAATTAAAAAAAATAAATTTATAGAAACAGAAATTCACTAATTGAAATTTTAACAAACTCTACTTATAAAAACTAATAAAAATTAATATGTTTCATCTATCAAGCACCAAATATGAGAATATCCTCATCATTCTTTTTTTTTTTAGAATAATTTTATGTATTTAAATGCTTTTCTTCTCTTTAATATCCTCATTATTGCTACAAAATTATCATTAACGAAATAGTAGTATATTAAATATTAAACAACATAAATATTATACAGTAAATATTTCTCTACTGATTTCATTTTTAGGGTTGAACATTCTAGTATATACACATTGATATATTTGCATGAGAACATTTAATTTATGACAAATATAAACTATAACAAGAAATAATAAATTGAACTTAAGACAAACTATTATAAAAAAAAATGCCACAGAACCAGCTCAAATACATGTGCTTACAAAGTTGAGATTTTTAATTACACTCTACCTAGGGGGCGTTTGGTTCAGTGTTATCTCAATATCAATGTTATTTAGATGTCATGTTATCTAAATGTCATTGTTATTCATTAATAGACATTTGTTTGGTTCAATGTTATGATATTAGAAAATATCAATACTATCCAAATTATTTTTATTTAGTTGGAAGTTATTAACATTATAATGACAAATTGATGGTGTTATCTTGAGATGTCGCCTAATTTGGAGTGACATTTAGATGTCATCATGTAATGGCATTTTTGTAATTAATTATAATATTATTTAAAGATGTTATTAAACCAAACAATTAATTTCTAAAGATAACATAACATAACATTGAAATAACATTGAACCAAACGCCCCCCTAAAGAAATGAGGACTCAGAGACAAATAAGTTCTCAAAAGATCATTCCTTCTCTTCATATTTTCACTAGAGAGGAACAAATAGCATCATTCCCCCAACTATTAAAAAAAAGGGGGGATTTACGTAAAGAACATTGAATTCATCACAAATTACGCATTTCACCATCATTTAGTAAATATTATGCATATCACACTCTCCTTATTGTTACAATAGAAACGTAAAACCCATAAGTAATATAAGGAGAGTATGATATGCGTAATATTTACTAAATGATGGTGAAATGCGTAATTTGTGATGAATTCAATGTTCTCTACGTAAATCCGAAAAAAAAAAAAACATCATTCCCATTTTTTCAGAAACAATAATAATAATGTTTGTACTAATAACTCCCAAAAGGACCTCATATTCATAAGTTGGCTTATTGCGCCGAGAATCCAGACAAACATTGGCACGCGCCAAGGCATAACGAAGTTAAGGACTATGCAAGATCCACTATAAACAATTTTATTTTACTGAAATATTAGACTCCAGATTCCTCTTGTGAACTTTGAGGACAAATTTTCAAGACTTCATTATTTCTCATAGAAACATGGGCAAGCCATTAATTCAACTATAGTTATAAATGACATTTTCTTTTGTGTTGATTGGGCATTCACACATGGCTTACTGTTCTATAAGTTTTGTGAGCCACACGACTTACACATATTTATGTTTAGTCATTCTAAATAGTTCATGTGGACATATGGCCAGTCAACACTGAATAATGAAATTAACAATTATGATTGCATTAGTGGCACCCCCTATTTTTTATAAAAAAGAAAATTTAGTCTTTACTTTCATGGGGAAGATGAGAATGCCTTTGGTGGAATTTGCAAATCATCAACACTTCCTTCCAACATAGTCAACACCTTGCTCATCCATGGCCGATCTCCGGGTACTGGCTGGATGCACCAAAGCCCAACCAAGATCATCTTCTTCGCCATCTCTTCCGTATCCACGGTCACACCAATCTCTCTCAAGCACTCACTTTCATGGAAATGCTCATGAATCCAGTGAGGAAAGTAAATTTCACTGCTATGTTCTGCATAAAGTTTGACATTCTTTCTCCCACCAACCATTTCAAGAAGCAACATTCCATAGCTGTAAACATCCGATTTGCTAGAAATCACTCCAAAATTCCTGGAGAAAACTTCTGGAGCAATGAATCCTATAGTACCCCTAACATCTGCCACAGAGAGTATGCTGTCCTTTCTGAGGCAGAGTTTTGCAAGCCCGAAATCTGATATCTTGGGACAGAAGTCCTGATCTAGCAGAATGTTGTGTGGCTTGATGTCAAAGTGCACCACACGAGTATTGCAACCTCGATGCAAGTATTCTAACCCGCGCGCAATGCCGATGGCAATCTGATATAGTTTGTCCAATCCGAGATTAATTCTCAATTCCTCTGAGTATATGTGCTTCTCTAAAGATCCATTGGACATAAATTCATAGATTAAAGCTCTTCTACATCCCTCTGAACATAAGCCTAGAAGACTTACAACATTCACATGAGAAGTTCGACCAATACTAGCTACCTCATTGACAAACTCCTCACCATTAGATTTGGCATCATTCAAGATCTTCACAGCGACTAAGCGGCCATCATTGAGGCTACCTTTGTATACTGCACCAAAGCCACCTTGTCCAAGTTTATCAGAAAATGAATTTGTTATCTTCTTCACTTCTAAATACTTGTATCGTTTGAGAGAAGTGGAGCTATATTTCTTTAGAAAAGACTCGATGCTAACAACTTCTTTATTTGACTTCTTCCCAAAAGTGACGATGCGATAAAAACTTTTTTGCCAACCCATGTAAAAACATAAAGATATGCAAAAGAGAGAAAATGCAGCACTTGCAGTAGTACCTAAAATAAAATATATGTCAGCAATTATGTAATAAAAATTCTAGTAAATTGCATATAGGTATTGCTAATTTTATAAGGGGCACATACTTTGAATATTTTCAGAAAGGCACGTAAGAACAAATTTTCAGGTAAGTTAAAGTAAGGTAATTTCATTATTTACACTTTCTCATTATCACACTCTCTTTTTTCTTTGCTTCCTGGCAAAAAAGAATGAACGCTTTTATACATTCCAACATATCGTGTCATGCTGTTTTTCAGTGTTCCTATGTAGTATCTGTGCTTCCTAAGTACTTTTTAATATAGAGTAAAAACTATAATAAAATTATATAATCATATAAATATTTATTGTATTATTTAGTGTGTCTTGTCATGTTCGTGTTTTATAATTTGAAAATTATCATGCATGCATATCATGTCGTGTCACATCCCAATGTTCGCATATCATGTCCATACTTCCAAGCTTTCTAGTCCTCTTCCTCTTCTTTTTCTCTTCTTCCTCTTCTATCCCCCCTGCTTCTTCTTCCAATGGAAGATATGCTTCTTTTTCATTTCTCTATTTTTCTTTTTTTCCAAACTCAAGTATTATTTTTTTTTAAAAAAAGTTGTTGATTTATATATTAACACATATAAATCTAAATATTTACAAGTAGAACATCATAATAAAAATGTATGCAACAAGGAAGTAACACTTTTAACACTATGCATTACACAGAGGTATTAACTCTCGGAACCCCCGAAGTTATCTTGCCAGAGATTCCATCATTAGTTTTTCAATATATTAATAAACAAATTCTACAAGCCTCTATTGTATTATATACGTGAACATGATTGTAATCTCTAATTGAATATTCTAGTTATCATGAGAAAATCTAACCACACTTTTTGTATGAATGATCTGCAAGCAAAAACTAGATGTTTAAAATAGAAAAATCAGCATTGTTGGTGTTATTCAATAACTATCTCATTATTTTTCTTAAAGAAATGAATATCCCATTATTCAATCAAACACTTAAAATGCCATGTGATCAACAAAAAGGTCTAAATATAATAAAAAGGACCACATGGACACAAACTAAATACTTGAGTTGTTACTTGAAGTTGGGTTGAAAAATTCGAAGCAAAAAATGATCAAACAATCTAAACCTATGTGAAATAATCCTAACCTCAAGGACCCTTGAGGAAAACAATCCAAAATATAAAAAGAATATTTGAAGAATTTATGGGGATTGAGAACTTTGCACCTATTATAGTTGATTTTCTTCTTGAAAAATGTCCCAAACCTGCAACAGAATATGTTGATATACAACAAATTAGCAAACATATTAATAATATCAAGTAAAACAATTACATTATAAGATCTAGATAACGAATCTCTATTATACTTTGTGTATAACATAGGAAACACACAAGTCAAAATGGAAATCTTTGTACTCACAAGTTGGCTTCTTGGGTTTGATAGAGGTTAACCTGACCCAACTTAAATGAGTATGGGGGACCCAAATTTGACTTGTTTAAGAGACCTAGGTATGGATTGATAGGTCAATCCATTTACAACCACCCAGTGACTCGTTTATTAAAATTAGAACTTATTTTTTATTTCTAGTATCAATTTTTGTATTAACAGTTAAATGTATATCACATAATTTTAATTTAATTTAAAATTTTCTTAATTAAATCTTATGATTACATTTATTAAAAGTAAAAAAATGAATTTATTAAAATCTTATAATTAAAAATTATAATAAATAGGTTGACGGGTCAAGTCGAGCAACTCATATATTAAATATATCAACTACGTGTCTTGATGCTTGACACATTTAATAAGCAGGTTAGAGACAAGTTCAAGTCAAGTTTATATGTGTTGGGTCGTACAACGGGTTGGCCCGAACTCCTCCCACTAACTTGAATTGCCACTCCTACATGGAATAGTGCCACAAGAATGAAATATTCTTGGCATTCTTTGTACAATGGAATGTTGCCCTAATTCCTTGATATGGAAGGCAAGAGCAGGGTTGCATGAAGTTTATGATTAGCATTTTGATGTTGTACATCGAATTTGGTCAGTGACAACCTTGTGTGTGGAGCAAAAATCTAGGTAAAGTGCAAAGTAGTTTGAATCCTTCCAACGATGATGAGTACTACAACCAATCTTCTTATCCATGAGGTGAAGATTAGAGAAAGAGAGCAGTCTAGTCACTGTAGTGCAACTCTTTGCCATTATCCACTTAGGCCTAGGTGACAAGCACGTAATCTGTAATGAGTCTTTTAGAAAGAATTAAAATCTTGTAGATCATTTTCATAATAAAATACTATCTCTATATTTCTTTGCCTGTTTGTGCAAATTTGTTTCCTTAAAGTTCCAATAAAAGTGTTTTCGCTTTCTAAGATCCCTACTCCAATGTTTTCAATAAAAATAAGGACGTCGAATATTTGAACTTTCATATTCTCTGTTTCTGTGATTTATTTATCTAATGAAAAGAAAAAATTAAACATAACTTATATAGAAAACGATGTTCATCAATTTTTTTCAATCTAAAATTGTAACTACAATAATGGATGTAAGGAAGAAAAAACTAGAAAGGCTGCTAATTGCTTTCCTATCATAAAAGAAAATGGTCTTTTTAGGACTACACTTGCTGAAAAATTAGATAGGATTAGGTCCCTCAGTCAATAAAAAATCCATCAAGTAAAAATGGACCAATAAGTTCCTTAACGAGGGATAGACACAAAGTTCCAAACCCTAGTGGGATGGGAATGGGTATCCCACAGCCTCTACCATCCACAAAGTTATGCTGCACAGAAATATAATATATATATATATATAATACATATAAATTTAACTACAACAACAATAACAACTAAACCTTAATCCCACTAGGTGGGGAATACATATAAATATAACTAAAAAAATAATATATAATATTCATTATACGCAAAATAGACTTTTTATTAAAAAAATAAGATTAAAAATTAAGCTCAATTCAACTTGAAATCAATTATATTCTAGTTAGCATGATCAAATTCGACTTGGACTTGAAATCTTGGAGTTTGAGTTGAGACAAACTCGCTTGAACTCGACACATTATTAGCCCTTGCCTTGCAACAACAAGAATAACCCAATAATCCCCCGAACCACACAAGATTTGAGTATCCCTCTCCCCTCTTTAAATATGATTGCAGAAGTAACACCTACTCGTAATCTCACTTTGTGACTCCAGACGTGTTCAGTGTTGTGAGAATTGGGAGGGATCTCCGTGATAGTCCTCAACTGCAGGCATCGAAATCATGAAGAAAAGCAACAAGAACAAGATCCAGCAATTAACCAAATGCTTGGACCCACGATAAAGAGGAAGAGCTACTTAAGAACAGAAGCAAAGAAGGAAGAAATATTGAATAGAACAAAGGGATGGGTCCATCGCTTACCAGCTCTGTCGTAGTAGGGGCAAGATCCAAGAGCGGTGCTTTTAGGGCAGTGGCAAGTCGGCGCCGTGGGTGCGGTGGAATTATACCCGCAAATCCCTTCGGAGTCCATACAATCTTTGCACCACGGCGCGCTGTTGACCCACGACAATCCAAATCCCTGCTGCAGGTCAGCCGCGAACGTGCTGTTGCTGATGTTCAGAGAGTTCGCCGCGCTGTCGAACAACGGCAGCACAGCCGTCAGGTCGCACCCCCCCAGGAACGACGAAGCTCCCTTCTCAACTTTGTAGTAAGAGTTCGGCTTTCCGAAGAGATTGTTTGTGCAGGGGATTTGGACCAGATCCCCCGACAAGGGAAAGCTGCAGTTGAGATAAACAGTGACGTTGGAGTCGTTTACGGAGAAATCGAAGAGGGAGGAGTTGATGGTGGTGTTGGTAAATGAATGGGGGCAGGAATTCCCTAGAAAGTCCGAATTGACGACTTCGAGAAGGCGATCATCGTAATTGATGTTTTTAACGGTGTAGTTCTGTCCTTCGAGGTTGATGGTGAGGGAGTTTTCGACGCAGCTGAGCTCGTAGCCTGGGTACCCGCAGTAGTCGGGGCTCTGGAGCAGGCGGAAAGGGTAGGAGATGGTGACGTTCGGGAGACCGCCGCAGTGAGAAAAGCGAGAGCATTGGATGTAACTAGGGTTTGTGGTAGCCTCCAAGGAGGCGGCGAAGGGCCGAACCAGAAAGGGGAGGAGGAAGAGTAGGAACATCGGACCTAAATAGCTGCAACTGCGAAGCATTTCGACGAACATCTGACGGGCATTGGCTTTGAGATGAAGAAAACTGGACGACGAGAGAAGCGAGGAGTAGTTCTATTCCGATTTCCGAGCTCCAACGATCTCGGAATCGAGAGAAATTTCTCAGATTTTGCGATGCGTATGAAATTCTCGCTTATTAAAATTGAATTATTTTTTTCTTCGGTACAAGTCTTCAAGTCAAAGTCAACTTCGCATACTATTCCTCTATGATGGCTAAGTAGCAAGTCATATATTAAAGTCTTCGTCTAAACTATGCCTATCCAATTTGAAATTAGCTACATAAGTTTAACTTGATTTTTATTTAATATAAAATTAATTCATTAAAAAAAATTCAACTCAACTAGTTGGCTCAATATCTATATTCTAATATCTATTTATTCCATTTTAATGTACATGTACTTAATATTTTTTTTGGTATATATATATTTTAGAAAATATATATTAAAAAAAATTAAGATATAACAACATATATTATTCAATAAATTTAATCAAAATATTATATATAATATAATATATTACAAATGAATATAAATCTTGAAATCAGATTTAAAATATGATTTGATTTATATTATAGAATCGATGAAAAAACAATTATTTTCATATTAATAAATACATAAGTTATAAAGAAAGTTAGTTTTAGTATTAAAATTTATATTAGACGTAAAATAAAATTAATTTTTAAAATTAAAATTTGGATTAGATGTAAAATAAAGTTATTAAAATTTATAATTTTTTTAAAAAAATATTAATAAAATATTAATTTACTTGTTTTTAGATAATAATCAAATAAGGCCAAGTCCATTATTGAGTCATGTAATGACCAAATTTTTAAATTAATATGACAGCGATCCTACACATTCTAACTAGCATTTTTCCAACAGAATGTGATAAGATTACAAGACTTGACCTAACAATAAAACAAAAAAAAAATCATAAAGCAAATTAAGTCTAGATATTTTTCTAGTCACCCCCAATCTGTCCTAATCTTTAGTCTAATTGGATCAATCTATTAATTAACTTGAATACCTTTCGCATCACCCGACCTTAATCTAAATGGATCAACCAACACACCTGACTCTAATAAAGATCAATAATAATAATAATAATAATAATAATAATAATAATGCAGAAGTAAACATGATACAGTTGAAAACTTAACAAAATATAACTGACACACAATAACAAATATAAAAAGGCCTACTTGGAAGAAGAACAAAAAAATACAATCATATTTGATCACACAAAACACACTTTCTAATAATTAAAAATAACCTCACAACTTATAGAAAACTTGACATAAAATATTTATTTTATTTTATTCTCTGAGATACTTCAAGATAGTCAAGAACTAAATATTATATTTTACATAAGTTCCAAAATAATATTTACATCACATGTAATTATCTAAAAATAATAATAACTGTACTAATAACTGCCAAAAAGGATCCTATCTTAACAAAATGGCTCATTGGGTCCGGAATCCAGACAAATATTGGCAGCCCAAGTTGTAACTGAGTTAAGGGCTATGCAAGATCCAATATAAACTATTGTATTTCACTGAAATATTAACCTCCTTATTCCATTTGTGTACTTCATGAATAAATTTTCATTATTACCCATAGAAACATGTGCAAGCCATTAATTCAACAATATTAACGACATTTTTTAGGTGTTGGCGCGGCATTTAAATTATCTATGACACCAATACATAAATAGGCTATAAGTTGTAAAGAGTACACGATTTAAGTAAAACATGTTAATTACATGACCAACGTAAGTCGTATACCCCTCATAATTTTACTATTGAACAAGATATACTATTCTATAAGTCCTGTGAGCCGCACGACTTACAACATATTTATACAGTTATTCTAAACAATTTGCATGGACGTACAGTGAGTCAACACCAAACACTGAAATTCACAATTATAATTGAATTTTGCAAGCTTGACATAGTTTACATGAACGTACGGTGAGTCAACACCAAATACTCAAATAAGGCCAAGTCCACTATTGAGTCATGTATTGACCAAATTTTTAGACTAACATGACAGTGATCCTACACATTCTGAGCAGTATTTTTCCAATAGAACGTGATAGGATCGTAGGACTTGACCTAACAATAAAACAAAATAAAAAATCATAGAGCAAATCAAGTTCGGATATTTTTCTAGTCACCCCCAACCTGTCCCAATCTTTAGTCTTATTGGATCAATCTATTAACCCGAATGTCCTTCACATCACCCGACCTTAATCTAAATGGATCAACCCAAACACCTGACTCTGATAAAGTGATCAACCTCAGATCTAGCTTGACATAGTTTACGTGAATGTATGGTGAGCCAACACCAAACACTGAAATTCACAATTATAATTGAATCAATGGCACCCCTGTTTCTTATATGAAAGAAAATTTGACCTCCACTTTCAGAGAAATTATTGCATTCGGACTGCGTAACACATCAATATTTCGGAAGCCAGTTGCTGTGCGATGCGTTGCATGCAGTCCCACCATCACGCTACACACTGACGGCGAGTTTTTTTAACTTCGTTGCTTGTGTTTGGCGGGATATTTGGTGAACTCAAATCCCTAATGTGCTACGTATGTGATACATATGACCCCAAACACTATGTCAACGTGGAAAAAAAGCTTCGTATGTGCTACATATGACCCCAAATGTGCTATGTATGTGCTACATATGACCCCAAATGTGCTACGTATGTGCTACATATGACCCCAAATGTGCTACGTATGTGATACATATGACCCCAAACGTGAACGACAGACGCAGCAAAGCAGATTGCCTCCACCTGCGGAGAGATCTTCAGCCCGATAATGGCGCCCATAGGCTAAACAGTGACCGGATCTGCGTTGGCTGCGTTGGACGGCGACGGTGCTCTGGTAGCAAGGCGAGGCGAGAGCGACCGGATTTTTCGAGCAAACAGCATCAAAAAACCTCGCCGTTAGTTGGGAGCGGTGAATGTGGGACCCGCATGCAACGCGTCGCACGGCAACTAGCTACCGAAAAAACGACGTGTTACGCAGTCCGAACGCAATAATTTCTCCCACTTTCATGGGGAAGATGAGAATGCCTTTGGCGGAATCTGCAAATCATCAACACTTCCTTCCAACATAGTCAACACCTTGCTCATCCATGGCCGATCTCCGGGTATTGGCTGGATGCACCAAAGCCCAACCAAGATCATCTTCTTCGCCATCTCTTCCGTATCCACGGTCACACCAATCTCTCTCAAGCACTCACTTTCATGGAAATGCTCATGAATCCAGTGAGGAAAGTAAACTTCACTGCTATGTTCTGCATAAAGTTTCACATTCTTTCTCCCTCCAACCATTTCAAGCAGCAACATTCCATAGCTGTAAACATCCGATTTGCTAGAAATCACTCCAAAATTCCTGGAGAAAACTTC
The DNA here is from genome assembly GCA_002786265.1 of Apostasia shenzhenica. NCBI lineage: Eukaryota > Viridiplantae > Streptophyta > Magnoliopsida > Asparagales > Orchidaceae > Apostasia > Apostasia shenzhenica. Next base: position 2,496,610 of record KZ451917.1, read on the forward strand.
TGGAGCAATGAATCCTATAGTTTCCCTAACATGTGCCATAGAGAGTATGCCTGAGGCAGAATTTTGCAAGCCCGAAATCGGATATCTTAGGACAGAAGTCCTGATCTAGCAGAATGTTGTGTGGCTTGAAGTCCTGATATAGTTTGTCCAATCCGAGATTAATTTTCATTTCCTCTGAGTATATGTGCTTCTCTAAAGATCCATTGGACATGAATTCATAGACGAGCTCTTCTGCATCCCTCTGAACAAAAGCCTAGAAGACTTACAATATTTACATGAGAAGTTCGACCAATACTAGCTACCTCATTGACAAACTCCTCACCATTAGATTTAGCATCATTCAAGATCTTCACAGCGACTAAGCGGCCATCATTGAGGCTACCTTTGTATACTGCACCATAGCCACCTTGTCCAAGTTTATCGGAAAATGAATTCGTTATCTTCTTCACCTCTAAATACTTGTATCGTTTGAGAGAAGTGGAGCTATATCTCTTTAGAAATGACTCGATGTTAACAACTTCTTTACTTGACTCCTTCTCAAACATGACGATGGGATAAAAACTTTTTTGCCAACCCTTGTAAAAGCATAAAGATATGCAAAAGATAGAGAATGCAACACTTGCAATAGTACCTGAAATAAAAATGTATATCAGCAATTATGTAACAAAAATTCTAATAAATTGCATATACGTATTGATAATTTTATTAAGGAATATATTTTGAATATTTTCAGAAAGACACGTGAGATCAAATTTCTAGGTAAGTTAAAGTAAGATGATTTCACCATTTACACCTTCTCATTATCACTCTTTTTTCTTTGATTTTTGGCAAGAAAGCACGAATACTTTTATACATTCTATCATATCGTGTCATGCCATTTTTCAATGTTCTTATGTCGCATTTGTGCTTCTTAAGTATTTTTTAATATGGAGTAAAAACTATAATAAAATTATATAATTATATAAATATTTATTGTATTATTATTGTCTTGTCATGTCCGTATTTTATAATTTGGAAGTTGTCATACATGTATATCATGTCGTATCACATTCCTATGTTCGCATGCCATGTCTATGCTTCCAAGCTTTCTGGTCCTCTTCCTCTTATTTTTGTTCTTCCTCTTCTATCCCTCATGCTTCCTCTTCTATCCCTCATGCTTCCTCTTCCAATGAAAGATATGTCTTCTTTTTTATTTCTTTTTGCAAAACTCTAAGTATCTTTTTCTTAAAAAAAAAGTTGCGTATTTATATATTAAACATTTATAAATCTTAATATTTACGTGTAGAACATTATAATAAAAATGTATATAACAAGAAAGTAAAATTTTTAAAGCTAGCTATGCATTATACAAAGTTATTAACTCCTGGAACCCCCCAAGTTATCTTGCTAGAGATTCCATCATTAGTTTTTCAATATACTAATAGACAAATTCTATTAGCCTCTATTGTATTATATATATGAACATGATTATAATCTAATTGAATATTCTAGTTATCATGAGAAAATCTAACAACAATTTTTGCTTGAATGATTTGCATGCAAAAACTAGATGTTTAAATTGGAAAAAATTAGCATTTTTGTGTTATTCCATAAAAATCTCATTATTTTTCTTCAAAAAAAAATCTCATTATTCAATCAAACTTAAAATGCAATGTGATCAACAAAAAGATCTAAACATCAATGAAAGCCAACGAAAAGGACCACATTGACACAAACTGAATACTTGAGATGTTACTTGAAGTTGGACTGGAAAATTCAAAGCAAAAGAGGATCAAACAATCTAGACCTATGTGAAATAATCCTAACCTCAAGGACTTTGAGGAAAACAATCCAAAATATATAAAGAATATTTGAAGAATTAATGGAGATTGAGAACTTTGCACCTATTATAATTGATTTTTTTCTTGAAAAATATCAACAGAATATATTGATATATAACAAATTAGCAAACATAATACTAATATCAAGTAATATAATTATTATAAGATCTAGATAAGGAATCTCTATTATACCTTGCATGTAACAAAGGAAATATAAATATCAAAATGAAAATATTGTATTTACAAGTTGGCTTATTGGGTCTTAAATCTGTATAGATGTTAACCTGGTCTAATTTAAATGAGTATTAGCCGACCCAACTTTGACTTGTTTAAGAGACCTAAGTATGAGTTGAGAGGTCAACTTATCATTTACAACCAGTCAATGATCAGTCATTTACTAAAATTGAAACTTATTTTTTGTTCCTAGTATCAATTTCTATATTAACTAATAAATGTACATCACATAAGTTTAAACTAACTGGCCAGTCATTTACAACCATCACCTAAGTCATTTAAAAAAAATTTATGGTTAAAAATTATAATAAATGGATTGACGGGTTGAATCAAGTAACCCATTTATTAAACATGTCAACTATGTGTCTTGATGCTTAATGTACACATTAAATAAACAGGTCAGAGTCAGGTTCAAGTCAAGCTTATATATGCTAGGTTATATAACAGATTGGCCCGAACTCATCCCGCTAACTCGAATTGCCACTCCTACTTGAATAGTGCCACAAGCATGAAATATTCTTGGCATTCTTTGTACAATGAAATATTACCCTCGTCTTTGACATGTAAGGTAAAAGTAGAGTTGCATGAAGTTTAATTTTGATTAACATTTTGAAGTTGTACATTGAATTTCATTAGTGACAACCTTGTGCGCAGAGCAAGAATCTAGGCAAAGTGCAGAGTAATTTAAATCCTTCCAACAATGACGAGTACAACAACCAATCCTCTTATCCATAAGGTGAAGATTAGAGAAAGAGAGTAGTTTAGTCATTGTAGTGCGACTCTTCTTTGCTATTATCTACTTATAAGGCCTAGGTGATGAGCGTGTAATCCTCTAGCGAGTCATCGAGAAAAAAACTAAAATCTTGTAAACCTTTTTCATAGTAAAATATTGTCTCTATAATTTTTTGTTTGTTTGTGCAGATTTGTTCTCTTAAAGTTTCAAGAGAAGTATTTTCGCTTATATAATAAGATCCCTAATTCCTATTTTCAAAAAAATAAGAACATGGAATATTTAAACTTTCGTACTCTTTCATTTGCAATTTCAAAATTTTGATCCACAGATTAAACTAAAATCGATAAGTCATAGGCTCTATAGGAAATTTTAAATCTTGTTTTTATATTGTGAGTTGATTTTATTATATTAATTTTTAATTTGTTATAGAAAAATAAATATTATAATATTCTGAGCTTTATAATTAATATATTATATTTTTTTAATTGTTATCTTATTTTAGGTAGACTTACTTGTATCTCCAGCTGCACCGCCGTCGTTGCAGTGGCTCTCATGGAGTTCAACCCCGCAGAAGCACGCAAACGACCGCTCTCCAAACCCTCCCACGCCATACCAGCATTTCCCCTGTGTCTCCTCGCAGGACCGGCACCGATCATCTCCTCCGGCCGCCGGAGCCCACAAAAGATCGAAACCGCGCTGGAGAATCCCGTCCAACTCTTCAGCGATTTCGGAGATGTTCATAGTCTCCGGCCCACCAGGGCTGACCGCTGGCACGGCCACGATCTCCTGACATGCTCCACGAGTGAAATTCTTGGGGATTTCATCGCCCATGAAGACGTAGGATCCCTGGCTCCCACTCGAGAGGCACGGAATCCGAGCCTCCTGATATATCACATTGTCGATTAATTCATCGGAGCAGTTGAAGAAGAAAGTGAGGGTGGAGTCTGCCGGAGCTTTGGATAGGTTCGAGCCGACGGTGAAGTTGCGGAGAGGCCGAAGGCAGCTGCCGGCCCAATCAAGGAAGAAATCGGTACTGATGAGAGAGAAACTTCGTGAAGTGTAGTTGATTTTGGTGACCACATAGTCGCCTTCGGGAAGAGGGAGAATCGGCCAGCCGTCTTTGCAGTGGAGCTTCAGTTCCGAGTAGCCACAGTATGACGCAGGAAGCAGCTCTGCTTGATGATCACTTTCGTTCTTCGTGGCAAGCCAGAACGGGTAGCGGATTATTTCGGAGGCGTTATCGCTGCCGCAGTTGAAGGGGCCACAGCTTGAGGCGGCGCCGGCGGTGCCAGGGGAGGGGAGGGTGGCGTCGGGGAAGATGAAGAGCAGCAAAGAGAAGATAAGTCGAAGGTGACTCCGCATAGTTGACATGAGGAAAGACCGATTGCCATGGAATCATTTATGTCGATCAGCCCATGACTGTAAAAAGTGGGACCGGCCCGATTTGGGAAAAATTATTCCTCATGCTTCCTCGGCCAATAGTAGCACGCCACGTGTATCGCTGGCCCTCGAATTTGATGACGTATATACTACTTTGCATAATACTAATTTAAATAATAATAATAATAATAGTAATAAATAATTTTTTTTAATCACTCTACATAAATCCTAATATAAAAAAAATATTATTTTACTTCACATACTCAATAATTTTCAGTAAAAATATCAATTTTATTTTACATCTTAAATCAAAATATTCGAATCGAGTATTTTGATCTAAGATGTGAAATAAAGTTAATATTTTTATTGAAAATTATTGAGTATATGAAGTAAAATAATATTTTTTTATATTAAAATTTGTGTAAAATGATTAAAAAAATTTATTTATTATTATTATTGCTATTTTTTAAATTAGTATTATTTTGGTCCTGATTTTGGTCCTCGTACTAAACAGGGCGTTAAAGTACGTATGACATTTTTTTTAAGTTATGTATGACTTAAAATTAATAAACATGAGCCCAAATTTAATAGGCATGTTCTTATATATATAAGGTATAATTTGAAATTTATTATTTTTAACTAGATATATCCAAAATTTACTAAATGTAATTTATAACTAATATATTTTAACTTGATTTAAGTTTTACTTATTTTTCAGATAAGTACAACTCAAATTTTACAGATGTGATTCATATGTAATATATTTTAAACCAACATAATATATATTACTATATATATATATATATATTGCATGCATGTTTGAGTTCATATTTAACACGTATAAATTTATATCAAATTTGAAAGGTAAGAGTGAGTTGCATGAAGTTTTTGATTAGTATTTTGAGGTTGTACGTCAATGAAAATCTTATGAGTGGAGCAAGAACCTAGGTGAAGTATAGAGGGGTTTGAATCCTTTCAACGATAAAAAATAATGCAACCAAATTTTTTATACGTGAGGTGAAGATTAGGAGAAAGAGTGTAGTCAAGACTGTAATACAAGTCTTTTTTTACTATTATCCACCTAGGCCTCGATGATGAACTTGTAATCATTTATGAGTACTCTTTGAGAAAGAACTAAAATCTTGAAAACAACTTTCATGATAAAATATTGTCTTTATATTTTTATGCTTGTTTAAGCAGACTAGTTTTCTTAAAGTTTTGATAAAAGTTGTGTTTTTGCTTTTTGAAGATCCTTACTCCTTGTTTTCATAGAAAATAATAATATGGAATATTTGAACTTTCGTAATAATTGTTTCTAAGATTTATTTATCTACAACAACAACAACAACCAATCATTTATTCCATTAAGTGTGGACGGTTACATGAATTATTTGTTTCTATTGCATTTTATTAAAAAAATAAATTCTTATTTAGCTCTAAATATGAAAAATTATTTCTCACAAATTTTTATCATATCTTGTTTACCTCTCTTTTCCTCCTTTGTGTGATCCAGATTCAATGATCTAACTTTTTTTTATTGAAGTTCTATCGGCATACAATTTTATATGTCCTCTAAGGTTGATGATGAGGGTGCTTTCAACGTAGTTGAGCTCATAGCCTGGGTACCTGCAACAGTCGGGAATCTGGAGTAGGCGAAAATGATAGGAGATGTTGACATTTGGGAGATCACCGCAGCGAGAAAAGAGACAGCATTGGCTGTAACTAGGATTTGTGGCCGCCTCCAAGGAGGCGGCGAAGGACCGAACTAGGACAGGGAGGAGGAACATTGGGCTTAAATAGCTGCATTTACGAAGCATTTCAATGAACATCTGACGGGCATTGGCTTTGAGATGAGGAAGAATTGAACGACGAGCGAAGCAAGGAGTAGTACTATTCTGAGCACCAAGGAACTCGGAATCAAGAGAAATTTCTCAGATTTTGTGATACGTATGAAATTCTTACTTATTAAATATTAAAAGTTTTTCTCGGCACAAGTCTTCAAGTCAAGTCAATTTCTCATACTATGGCCACGTAACAACTAACAAGCCATACTCAAGTCGTCGTCTAACTATGCCTATCCGTGCTTGTTGGGCTTTTAATTAAGTTTGAAATTAGCTACATGAGTTTGACTCGATTTTTATTTGACACAAAATTAACTCATTTAAAATAAATTTGACTCAACTAGTGATTGACTTAATATTTATATTTTAATATGTATTTATTCCTTTTTAACATATATTTAATATTTTTTATGTATATATATATATATTTTAGAAGATATATAATGAAGAAATTAAGGCATAAAAATATAGATTATTCAATAAATTTAATTAAAATAATATATATAATGTAATATATTACAAATGAGTATAAGTTTTGAAATCAGATTAAAAATATGTCTCGATTTAACTAGATAATAGGCTCAAAGTCGAAAATAATTTACTTAACTGAAGGAAAATTAAACTCGAGCTTAAATTTGAAAAGTTCAAATTTGCATTGAGGCCAACTCGCTTGAACTCGATTTCTTCACAACCTTGTATGCTGGCCACTGGTCCACAGCCCACGGGAGTCCGGGACCACAATGACTTGAACTCGGCTCAAGAACTTAGATGTTAAATTTATAAAATAATAAATTTATATGATATTATGCTCCAAACTAATAAACTTAAATGTAATTTGACCTTTAATTTTTTAAATTTTATGATATTTTTATATTTTAGACGGATTGTCACATATATTTTTTCAGCAACAATTATTAAAATATTTGTGAGTTTTGTTTCCACATTGTTACTTTCAGTACATTAAACTTTTGTGCTATGTTAATCTCTGCTGCCAGATTAGATTAATCGCGTGCCTTTGCTAATTCTGTTACGGTTAATACGTGTGGGTCCAGCGCTGCATCTCTACCGTACACGTGACGCCAAGCTGGCATTTAGTCTTTATTTATTTACTAATTCATTTATCTGTTCTCACAGGTTTCAGACCCCGGTCAAACCTTGGACACGAGAGTTCAACCAAGTCTCGTTCACGACGAGCCAGGACCATCTCTACTAACATCAATGACGATGTTACACTGTTGTACCTGTCGCAGTCAGCGTGGCCCGATCGCGCCGTTCCCCGTACAAGACCACTTTTCTCAGACACATAAATCAAGGATCCACATGCTCTAGCTGTCACGGATCCCCAGAAGTAGTACCAATATTAAAAGTTAGCATCCTCCTTTTGCTGCTTTTGGTCCCTCCAGCGGCCGACAAGCGGCGCGAGCTCAGAGCTTGCTCACTTCCTTTTCTCCGAAAAATCAGGACAAAGATGTATAGTCCATCGCTACAAATACCTTTGAACAGTTTTCAAGAGGGGAGATCGAAGAGGAGAGAATCAACAGGAGCGACCAGAGTGCAAGCAACCTTCCGGATTCTCTCATTCTCATTGTATTAGAGCCCCAACTGAGGAGTTCTCTTTCTCTCCCTCTTTCCCTTTCATAAGCATTGTACGAGCCCTTACGGCTACCTTTTTCCTTTAGTGAAAACCCTTCGTCAGTCAACCGGTGGATGTAGGGGACTTCCTTTCCGAACCACCTTAAACCTCTGTGTGCTGCTCTGGGTGTTTTTCTCTTTCTTAAAGCTTAACTAACAGGCTTATCCTTCTGCGCGCCGCCGTCTCTCAGGACTTCTCTCTTTTTTGGTGTTTCTTGAAATCCCCAACATCCTACGTCAACAATTATCTTTTTTTTAGCACTTAGCTCTGTTTAGTTGGAGGAAAAAGATGATTTGAAAATTTTTAGAAAAATGTGTATGATGTGAAATAAAGTGAATTAGTTATATTAAAAAATTTTATTAGATATGAAATAAAGTGATTGTTTAATATTAGAATTTATGTAAGATGAGATATAAAATAATTTTAATTTTTAAAAAAAAAAAAAATTTAAGATTTTGATTATAACTAAAATAAGTTATTTTTCTTAGCCACTTGCCAAATAGAGTTTTCTATACAGTATTTGAGGTCTAAAAATGATGACTATCAAAAAACAAAAACTAAAAATGATACATTTAACATCAATTAAGCAATAACTGCTTTCCTTTAAAAGGAAAAAACCAACATCCAAATTCAACTATAACTATGGTTATTTATACAGAACATTATTACAATATGTTTTAGGATATCAAATTGGATAATTAATTTAACCTTAATCAAAAAAATTTCAAATTAATTATTTTAAAATTATTTAAAGACCATTTAGTTCAATTTTATTTTAATATTATATTATATTATTTAGAAAAATAATTATTTTATTTAATGTTATGTATAAATAATTTTATAAAAATTATGAAATTATCATTTAAAAATAATATCAAGTATCAAAACTTCTAAATAATATATATATATATATATATATATATATATATATATTAAGTAAAAATTAAGTTGAATTCATAGCAAATAAAATATAAATAAATTTTAAAGTGCATAATTAATGGCTCTATATGGGGCCATATGTTTGGTTTATGATCTTCCAAGTGACAAAATTTCAACATCTGCATCTTTTTTTGTTTATCAACTAACTAGAGTTATAAAAATTGATACTCTATAAAAAAAAAGCCTTTTGTTGTAGACTAATTGATATAAATTTGAGTTAAACAGCAAAATCAAGTAAGAAGATTATATTATAATTTCGGATAATTCAATTCACTATGTTTTTTAATACTGAAAAATATGTAAAATATAAAATAAAATTAATTTTAATATTTACATTTATGTTGGATGTGAAAAAAAGTTAATTTTAATAATTGGACTTTGTGTTAGGCTAAAGAAAATCTTTGAACCAAACGAGACCTAAAAGGTACAAATATTTTCTGGATAAAATTGTAGAGAATATTCTAATTTTTCGAAAAAGTATACTCGAGATAAAAATCCTCAAAGTAAAAGTAGTCTTTGACTTTGACAAGCTCAAGCAATGAAAAAATTTTGGCAGAAGAATCTGGCCATTGCATTTTAATTATCTATTTATCATCTAATCATAGCAATGAAAATGATAGCCTTCAAATCAATTAGATTGTTTAGTTAGCATTATGAAAACAAAATATTATTGTTGGAGATTATGTCAAATAAGTTAGATAAAATAAAGATTTTTTAGTGAGGATAAAATTAACCAAGTTAATTATAATATGGTACGTCACATTATTTATAAATTTTAATATAAAAAATTAACTATATTTCATGAAATAAATATAATTTAAAATAAAAAAATTAATTTTATTTTAAATTATGCATATATATATTAATATAATAATTAATTTACATCATATTCATCACAAATTTTAATATAATAATTAATTTTTATTTTATATTAATTTAATTCTTAATAAAATAATATTCCCATCTTAAACAAATAGACAAAAAAATATAATAAGAAAACTTTTTGTTTTTCTATTTACTATAACTGTCCTAGTCGCAACTTGCAAACTGTTGAAGACCTTTCTCAAAAAGTATAACGACTTTCCTAAAAGAATTAACTAGAGAAAGTATGAATTAGTCCTCTAGAATATTCAAATAATTGACAATTGCACTATTGAGGAAGAAGTCCTCGACAATAATAATCTCGACATTTACCATGGGAAATACAGGTTTTTATCTATCGGTCATGAGACTTTAGTGTGAGTCTGCACACTTAGGCCCTGTTTGGCGCATGGACCAAAATGAGGACCAAAATGGTACTAGTTTAAAAAATGATAATAATAGTAAATAAATTTTTTTAATCATTTTACACAAATTTTAATATAAAAAATATTTTTTACTTCACATACTCAATAATTTTTAATAAAAATATTAACTTTATTTCACATCTTAGACTAAAATATTCGAATCAAGTATTTTGATCTAGGATGTGAAATAAAATTAATATTTTTATTAAACATTATTGAGTATGTGGAGTAAAATAATGTTCTTTTATATAAGAATTTATGTAGAATGATTAAAAAAATTTATTTATTTATTATTATTATTATTATTATTTTTAAACTAGTATCATTTTGGTCCTCGCGCCAAACAGGGCTTTAGAGTGGCTTGATCAAAGATGTTGGAAGATTCTTTCGACTATGAAAAATAGATATCATGTAGTGCTTATAAATTGCTCATCACATAAAGATGACATCTAGATGTTATGACATTTAAATTATATAACATAACACTAACATAACAATGAATCAAATGTCCCCTAAATTATAATGAACTAGTAATTTTATTGAAAATAAAAATGATCAAATTCTTATATTCATTATCTTTTTTGTAGAGATTATAGATCATTGTCTGATTGAGTTCGAGTAAACTTGAATAAAATTCTCTGATATGAATCATATTTTTATTAACAGAGCAGTAACTTTTAAAATATATAAGATCCGTCATTCAACCCGTAGCTCGCGAATCTTATTGGGTCCAAAATTATCCTGGCTGATTATAAAAAATTAATTTTCATAAAGAGCAAAATGTAATAAGTTTTTATGGCACATCCTATAATTACATATTGATTTGCGTTTCTTGAAATTTTTTATTAAGATTTTTATTTTTAAATTGTAAAAACTTATCATTTTTCTATTTTGTTTAACTTTTTTAATCTCTATTTTTAAATTTTAAAAATTTAAAGGAAAATTTCAAAAAAAAAATAAAAGTGAAATAATTAATCAATTTTATGGACCTATTAGCCTACAAGGAACAGATCTGTACTACATTGATCGAGTTCGTCTCTACTAAATCTCAAATCTTTCAAATTTGCTTTCGGTAAGTTATTTTTTTTTTCAGTGATTATATAGTTAAATTGAGAGTTATTTTTAATGATATTTTAAACATATATTATATATATAATACCTTAATTACATTAAAAAAACTATAAATATATATATCAAAATATAATTATTAAATTGATTACTTGATAGATTTTATTTTGAGTAAATTAACTTTGAGTAGAAATTCAATCAAAAATATGTCGAGTAAAATATGAGTTTCAAGCGTATTTAACAACCCTAAAGTCAATTTGAACTGAAGTTTCGATTTAAGGAGCATTTAGTTTAATAGTATCTTCATAGAATGTTATGATATATATTATTTAGAAGTTTTTATACTAGATATTATTTTTAAATGATAATTTCATAATTTTTATAAAATTATTTATACATAATATTAAATAAAAAAATTATTTTTTTAAATAATAGGATATAATGTTAAAATAATATTGAATTAAATATTTTTAATTAAATTTTAAATAACTAATTTGAATTTTTTTTATTAAGGTTAAATTAATTATCCAGTTTAATTGATATCCTAAAATATATTGTAATACAGTCCTCATCTATCATAGATAAATAACCATAATTATAGTTGAATTTAGTTGTTGGTTTTTCCTTTTAAAAGGAAGCAGTTATTGCTTAATTGATGTTAAATGTATCATTTTTTATTTATTTATTTTTTGATAGTCATCATTTTTAGTCCTTAAACCTCAATTACTGTATAGAAAACTATATTTAAGTGCCAAAAAGGATTTTAATAATTGTTGCTGAAAAATTATATATGACTTATTCCTCTAAAATATAGAAATATTATAAAATTTAAAAAATTAAAAGATAAATTACATCTAAGTTTGTGTGTTTAAATCATAATATCACGTAGATCTATTATTTCAAAAAGTTAACATTTGAGTTCTTAAGTCAAGTTTCAATTTTTACGATCCTATAGGCTGTGGAGCTGTGGCGAGCATATAGGGCTGTGAAGGAGTCGAGTTCGAGCGAGTTGGTCTCAACTCAAACTCGAACATTTCAAATTTGAGCTTGAGAATAGTTTTCTTTAAGTAAAACCTTTTCAACCTCAAGTCGGTTGTCTAGTTAAATCGAGTCAAATTTTTAATCTGATTTCAAGATTTATATTCATTTGTAATGTAAATATTTTAATTTAATTTATTAAATAATATTTATTATTTATCTTAATTTTTTTAATATACATATTCTAAAATATAGGTATATACATAAAAAATATTAAATACATGTTAAAAAGAAATAAATACATTTTAGGATATAGATATTGAGTCAATTAGTTGAGTTGAATTAACTTATTTTGAATGAATTAATTTTGTATTAAATAAAAATCGAGTTAAATTTATGTAGTTAGACGATGACTTCAGTATGACTTGTTACTTGGCCATAGAGGAAGAGTGAGAAATTGACTTTGACTTGAAGACTTGTACCGGAAAAAAAATGATTCATGAGAATTTCATACGTATCACAAATTTTGAGAAATTTCTCTCAATTTCGAGTTAGTTGGAGCTCGGAATAGTACTTCTTGCGTCACTTGTCGGCCAGTTTTCTTCCTCATCTCAAAGCCAATGCTCGTCAGATATTCATCGAAATGTTTTGTAGTAGCAGCGATTTAAACCCGATGTTCCTCCTCTTCCTCCTCCCCATTCTGGTTCGGTCCTTTGTCGCCTCGTTGGAGGGTGTCACAAAATAATAATATTTTAAATATTACATAAATTTTAAAATTAAATTAACTCTATTTCACATTTTAAATAAATAATTTAATTTATTTTACATTCACTTAATTTAAAATGAATTTTTTACTGTAAATTTTAATTTAGTATATCACAAAATAATAAAGTCACATCACTAAAAGTTATTTTTTGAAATAAAGTGAAAAATTATAATGTTAGTAAATAAATAATAAATTAATTTTTTTTAATTAAAAATAATTTTATAAACAATAATTATTATAAAAATAATTTAATTAAATTTAAATATAATTATGACTTTAAAATTAAAACATAATACCAATAGGTTCATAAATTTAAAAAACTTTCAATGTAATATCTTAGTTTGACATTAATACATTTAAATTAAAGGTTAATAACGATTTGTTATGTTCGATATGAGGTCCACATGATAGCTAGGTATGTTATTAGATAGGTATGACTCATGAGTATTAATTGTCAACTCATATATATAAGATACATGATAATACATATTATATTGGGTTAAAATAGATTAAATATGAGTAATTTTTATAAGATTTAAATCATAACTATCTAAAAAAATAAGTAGAACTTAGATTAAATTGAAATATATTATGTTTGAACTATATTTAGTAAAGTTTGGACATATCTAATTAAAAATAAATAAATTTTAAAATATACCTAATATAAATAAATATATATATATATATATATATATATATATATATATATTAAGTGTATGCCTATTAAATTCGGGCTCATATTTATTTATTTTAAGTAATACATACTTAAAAAAAGTCATACGTATTTTAATAGTTGGTATAGAGCTGAGCGACACGTGGCGTGATGCTATTGGCTGGTAAAAATCAGGCCGGTCCCACTTTTTACAGTCGTGGGCTGATCGACATAAATGATTCCATGGCAATCGGTCTTTCCCCATGTCAACTATGCGGAGTCAACTTCGACTTATCTTCTCTTTGCTGCTCTTCATCTTCCCCGACGCCACCCTCCCCTCCCCTGGCACCGCCGGCGCCGCCGCAAGCTGTCGCCCCTTCAACTGCGGCGGCGATAACGCCTCCGAAATGATCCGCTACCCGTTCTGGCTTGCCACGAAGTACGAAAGTGATCATCAGGCCGAGCTGCTTCCTGCGTCATACTGTGGCTACCCGGAACTGAAGCTCCACTGCAAAGACGGCTGGCCGATTCTCCCTCTTCCCGAAGGCGACTATGTGGTCACCAATATCAACTACACTTCACGAAGTTTCTCTCTCATCAGTACTGATTTCTTCTTTGATTGGGCCGGCAGCTGCCTTCGGCCTCTCCGCAACTTCACCGTCGGCTCGAACCTATCCAAAGCTCCGGCAGACTCCACCCTCACTTTCTTCTTCAACTGCTCCGATGAATTAATCGACGATGTGATATATCAGGATGCTCAGATTCCGTGCCTCACGAGTGTGATCGAGGGATCCTACGTCTTCATGGGCGATGAAATCCCCAAGAATATTTTCACTCGAGGAGCATGTGAGGAGAGCGTGGCCGTGCCAGCGGTCATCCCTGGTGGGCCGGAGACTATGAACATCTCCGAATTAGCTGAAGAGTTGGACGGGATTCTCCAGCGCGGTTTCGATCTTTTGTGGGCTCCGGCGGCCGGAGGAGATGAAGAATGCGAGAAAATATATAAATTATTCTTGAATTTACATACCAAAATTTGTTTGCCAAACACCAATCAGAACCGTCATGCTATACCACATAATCTTCTTTCAAATCATCGTGTGGTAATGATGGGTACAATTTTTGGTGACCAAAGTGCATGCGGGACCCTAATTCCACTAAGAACATTAATGGGGATTGTTTTTCAACAAAAAAATATCCTAAACAACACAACAATAATATATATGGCATAATATTGTCCATCTAAAACTAATTTAACATCTGGTCAATAGGATCTATAGGGGTCAAGCCCAAAAGTCTTAAATTAAGATCACCAATTACCGTGGGCGGGTAAGTGGACAATAAAAAAACACTTTCTGGTAACCTTAGATTTATTTTAGAAACTATTCAATTTAATATTATTTTAATACTATGTCATATTATGTAGATATTTTGATATATAGATGTTATCTTTTAATTGACAATTTTATAAATTTTTTAAGAAATTTATCTAAAAATATTATCAAATAAAATAATTATTCCTTTAAAAAATATAACAAAATGTAAAGATAAAGTTCATTAAAACTCTCCTTTAATTTTATTCACCGACCCCAGCCATACTATCATTCATGGCTAATAAAAAAACTATCATTCACGAATCCGTATGAATTAAAGCTCTAAATATCAAATCGTACATAGAATAAACATATAATATATTAATACTATAAGTACGATGCCTATGAACTATATAATCATTCATGCATTAGTATATTAATATTTATAATTTGCATTTGAACTATTTGCTCGTAGGGTAAGACCGACAAAACTACAAACCAGTCCGAAATTACAATTTAAATCAAAACAGAAGTTCAATTTAATTCAATTTGTATATAGTAGTTATGATTTTTTTAGATTGAATCTAGTTTGATTTTTGATGCCAACAAAACTAAAAGATTTAAAGCTGGTCAAATCGAACTGATTTCTCCGCCGCAAAAACTTGCTCATTGCGTTATCATTTTTTTTTCACTCAACGTCATCTAATTATTAATATATAAAATATGTGTTCATATATATATATATTATATATATATATATATAATATATATATATATATATATATATATGCATGTATGTATGTAAGTGTATGTATAGGTAGGCTTACTTGTCCCTCCGGCGCCGTCGTTGCCAGTGGCTCTCATGGAGTTCAACACCCCGCAGAAGCACGCAAACGACGGCTCTCCAAACCCTCCCACACCGTACCAGCATTTCCCCTGTGTCTCCTCGCAGGACCCGGCACCGA
>KZ451917.1:2512239-2525403 GCA_002786265.1 Apostasia shenzhenica
AAAAAAAATGATAACGCAATGAGCAAGTTTTTGCGGCGGAGAAATCAGTTCGATTTGACCAGCTTTAAATCTTTTAGTTTTGTTGGCATCAAAAATCAAACTAGATTCAATCTAAAAAAATCATAACCACTATATACAAATCGAATTAAATTGAACTTCTGTTTGATTTAAATTGTAATCAGTTCGATTTGACCAGCTTTAAATCTTTTAGTTTTGTTGGCATCAAAAGTCAAACTAGATTCAATCTAAAAAAATCATAACTACTATATACAAATTGAATTAAATTGAACTTCTGTTTGATTTAAATTGTAATTTCGGACTGGTTTGTAGTTTTGTCGGTCTTACCCTACGAGCAAATAGTTCAAATGCAAATTATAATATTAATATACTAATGCATGAATGATATATAGTTCATAGGCATCGTACTTATAGTATTAATATATATATATGTTATTCTATGTACGAATTGATATTTAGAGCTTTAATTCATACAGATTCGTGAATGAAAGTTTTTTTTATTAGCCATGAATGATAGTATGGCTGGGTCGGTGAATAAAATTAAAGGAGAGTTTTAATGAACTTTATCTTTACATTTTGTTATATTTTTTAAAGGAATAATTATTTTATTTGATAATATTTTTAGATAAATTTCTTAAAAAAATTATAAAATTGTCAATTAAAAGATAACATCTATATATCAAAATATCTACATAATATGACATAGTATTAAAATAACATTAAATTGAATACTTTCTAAAATAAAATCTAAGGTTACTAGAAAGTGTTCTTATTGTCCACTTATCGCCCACGTAATTGGTGATCTTAATTAAGACCTTTGGCTTGGCTCCTATAGATCCTATTGACCCAGATGTTAAAATTAGTTTTAGATGGACAATATGATGCCATATATATTATTGTTGTGTTGTTTAGGATATTTTTTTGTTGAAAAACAATCCCATTAATGTTCTTAGTGGAATTAGGGTCCGCATGCACTTTGGTCTTTTCTTCACATGGTCACCAAAAAATTGTACCCATCATTACCACACGATGATTTGAAAGAAGATTATGTTGTATAGCATGACGGTTCTGATTAGGTGTTTGGCAAACAAATTTGGTATGTAAATTCAAGAGTAATTTATATATTCTCAAGCATTCTCTATAATATTAGTTCAAGAAGCTTGATACTTTCACGAGAAATTAAGAAGAATTCACTAGTTATGAAATGAATCACTTTGTTATTTCAAGAGTCCCAATGGTTGTTTTCATATATATATGTTGTTGCTATATAAAAATAATACATATATATATTTATTGCTAGGCTAGCATGAAGGAGGTTTGTAGCTAGGTTAAAGCAATATTTGTGTGAGAAGTTTGGGATGAAATAAAATATCTAAGAAAACAAATCCTATTTTTGAGGTGCAAATGAAAAGAGACAAATCTAAAATTATGGCTCTCAAATTAGCTCAACAAAATATATACGATGAAGATGTTAGTGGAATTTGAGATCAATAATATGATCTTTTAATGAATTTTTTTGAAGAACATTTTAAATAGTCAAAGAAGTAGTCATTCGACGAATGAAAAGTGAGAACACATATGACTGTACCTTGTGCTTCAATGGTTGGCAGCCTTATTTCAGAAGCAAAGTAAAATCGTGAGTGTTGCACCATATAATTATTAGATTCACACGTTAGTCAATATTTAATGCTTGTGAATAAGAATTATTATTATTTAAATAAATAATATTTGGATGAGTTTTAAGTTCCAAAAGGAAGTTTGCATTGTAATTCACGGTTGAATTGACAATTGAATTAAGTATATCAAAAAAAATATTCTGAGGCCATTTTAAAATGTTTTAGGGGGCGTTTGGTTCAGTGTTATTTCAATGTTATGTTATGTTATCTTTAAAAAATAATTGTTTGGTTTAATGACATCTTTAAATAACATTATAATTAATTACAAAAATGTCATTACATACTGACATCTAGATCGATGTCACCCCAAATCGGGTGACATCTCAAGATAACACCATCAATTTGTTATTATAATGTTAATAACCTCAAGCTAAACAAAAATAATTTGAATAGCATTGATATTTTCTAATATCATAACATTGAACCAAACAAATGTTCATTGATGAATAACAATGACATTTAGATAATATGACATTTAAATAGCATTGACATTGAGATAACATTGAACCAAACGCCCCCTTAATTTAATCTCAATTTATTTGTAGCAAAATTAAACCCTTCATTTATTCAACCTTCCTGAAAATTTTTTTATTGACTTTCAACTCAATTCATATTTGGATATGTCACCCTCTATAATATCACTTGAGATGATGTTTGATCTTCATCTCAATCCTTGGAATAAGCTAACCACTCTATCAAATGAACACAATAAAAAATAGCATTCAAATCAACATCAAATTATAAATGAAAAAGAAGAAAAATGAGAGAACTATGATTCCAAAAAAGGAGAAATGAATCTATTATGCAAATTAGTTTCTTTGAATGCATGGATTCATTAAAGAGACTAAGTTGAAAAGAACTACAATATTAGAAGGAAAAAGAAGTTTGTTAAAAAAGAGGATAGGTGGCGGCCTCCCCTCTCTTTAGGGATAGAAGGAGTAGAAGAAATGCCTCCAAACTTTGAGATCAAAAGTCTTTATATACGCTCTCTGGCCTGTAATTGCTTCATATATTGAATGCCAACAATCCACTATCCATCTTCATATGCGAATTGTGCTTGTATTAATTAGAAGTAGTTAATTCATCTGTAACTATTAATTGTGTCTGCTATATGAATCGCTAGTATTGTTATCACTTTTAAGATTATATTTTTTAGCATATTTAGCTAATCTGAATCATGATTTAATCCAGCTAGAATTAAGTCAAATTTTGATTTTGGATTGATTTCAAGTCAAGTCGAGCCTGAAAATTTTGATTTCGTGTTACATTCGGTTAGCTCGAAACCAATCTGGCAACAACCAGCCCTAGTTAGACCTTATGGTTCAAGGCTGGAGATCTTCGACTAAGATCTCAAAATGAGATCAATCTTTATTCTTGAGTCTCTAAAGTGGAATGAATTGTCCCAAGTGTTTATATATAGTATTTTAAGAAAATATATGTAATAATATGAAATTAAATGAAGCTCAATCCCATATGACTAAAGCTCTTAATATATATTTTTTCTTTGAGATATGCACTGTTTGCATCTTAAAGCTAAGGGCAAACCTCGAGTTTAGACAAAACGTTTTGACTCATGAGTCATTGCCGGTTTCTTAATTTGTGAAATTAAATTACTTTCCCATCGAAAATAAAACTAAACATATTTTAAGGAAGCAAAAAGATCAAATGATAAAGCACGAAAAACCTGTTTAGCTGGTTAAAATTAACCTGATTTAATTTTAAATAGACATATCACATTATACATAAAATTTAATATTAAAATTAATTTTATTTTACATACTTTAACATAATAACTAATTTTATTTCATATTGTTCACAAATTCTCACATCCGCCCGAACTGTTGTGAAAAAAAAAAAACTCATATCTCATGAACTTTGGTGTGATTTATACTTTAATTTTTTAAAATTATAAAATTGTTTTAAAATCTCAGTTCCAAGAAGTTGCCGCGTGAGGGCGACCCAGTGACTTTATTTTTATTTTTAGAAAAAAACCTAGTAGACTTTTAAATTAAATTAAATTTAAATATCATAAATTAGAATTAATTAATTAAAATTTTGAAGTAATAAAGTTAATTGTCAAGCAAATCTGCCACGTCAGCTAAAAAAAGGCATCTAGATAGTCGCCCTTCTTTACATCCGCGTTCACACCCTCCAAGTACACATCTTGAGACTCCGGAACTTCATCTGGGCCGTAGATTCCAGCCCCTACGGCTCTGATGGGTCTGGCTGGACCCGCCTAGGTGCCCGACTAGACCGTCAGTGCCCCGTCTTGTAAAATCCTTCGCCCACCCGTGTCCGCTGCGGAGCACGAATCTTAAACGCGAAGCAAGGGCTACGGAGCAATAACTCCATGATTGCCCAATAATCATCTGCCACGCGTACAGCGTCCGTTGACTGGGTTCGTCGTCCCCGTCTTTCCTTGCTGCAATATTTCTGTTTCCCGGTTCCACACGCTCTTCCCTCCACGGCAGGTGTTTGCAGAAATGTCTCGGAGGAACAGGTGCCCATCAACCATGTTCTTCCTCTTCCTCCTCCTCCTCCTCCTCCTCCCCGTTTTGGTTCGGCCCTTCGCCGCCTCCCTGGAGGCTGCCAAAAACCCTAGTTACGTCCAATGCTCTCTCCATTCTCGCTGCGGCGGTCTCCCGAACGTCATCATCTCCTACCCTTTCCGCCTGCTCCAGAGCCCCGACTACTGCGGGTACCCAGGCTACGAGCTCAACTGCGATGAAAACACCGCCCTCACCATCGACCTCGGAGGACAGAACTACACCGTTAAAAACATCAATTACGATGATCGCCTTCTCGAAGTCGTCGATTCGGACTTTCTTGGGAATTCCTGCCCCCATTCCTTTACCAACACCACCATCAGCTCCACAGTCTTCGATTTCTCCTTAAACGACTCCAACGTCACTGTTTATCTCAACTGCAGCTTTCCCTTGTTGGGGGATCTGGTCCAAATCCCCTGCATAAACAATCTCTTCGGGACGCCGAACTCTTACTACAAAGTTGATAAGGGAGCTTCGTCGTTCCTGGATGGTCTGATGGGGGGGTGCAACCTGACGGCTGCGCTGCCGTTGTTCGACAGCGCGGCGAACTCTCTGAAGATCAGCAACAGCACGTTCGCGGATGAGCTGCAGCAGGGATTTGGATTGTCGTGGGTCAACAGCATGTCGTGGTGCAAAGATTGTATTGACTCCAAAGGGATTTGCGGGTATAATTCCACCGCACCCGCGGCGCCGACTTGCTTCTGCCCTAATAACACCGCTCTTGGATCTTGTCCCTACGACGGAGGTGGTTAGCCATGGACCCATCCCTTTGTTCTATTCAATATTCCTTCCTTCTTTGTTTCTGTTCTTAAGTAGCTCTTCCTCTTTATCGTGGTCCAAGCATTTGGTTAATTGCTGGATCTTGTTCTTGTTGCTTTCCGCGATGTTGATGCTTGCAGTGGATGAAGAAGATGACCGAGATCTCTCCCACAATTCTGAACACGTAGTTGCTATTTTTGTGGGCGAGGGTCTTTTTTGGGTCACTCTAACCCATTGATTCGAGCTTGATATTTATTTTCAGTATTACTTGCAGCTCCTCTTGATCACAAGAGCGGGGTTCTTGGAGGGGCTTATTGGTTCATTTTGACTAAATAGATTCTTCATTGAGTTGGGCACCTATCGCTAACTAATCTCTCAATAGATGGGGAACCTGAAATTTCTCTTCTTCTTATTAGCTTATGCTAATTTGTGTTCTTCATTAGATCAGAAAATCTTAAACAAGGATTACAAAAATTTGTTTATCCCCTGTTCTTATTTTCCGTGAAAAAAGAGAAAATTGACACCTTTTTATGTTCTGAAATCTAGATTTATTGTAGTAGTTGGTTTTCTTCCTTGAGGTCTGGGTTAGGTTTAATTTCCGGTTTGGTGATAGTGGTTGATCTTGCTAATTGCTTTTAGGTGAAATCAAATGCAAACTACTCCGCGGTTAGGTTTTAGATTATAGAAAAGGGTCAGGTGAAGTCTCATGTTCTGCTCAAAGTTTTTCTTCAAAATTGAACAGCCATGAGACTTATCGTTTTATTTAATGGCATGATTAGCAATAGAAAGCTATCGTGCAAGACATAATATTCTTCATTATATTTAGATTATCTGGCATTAGGTCCCACTTTATGGAAAATTAAGATAAGATTTTTGTATAAGCTTCCAAATCAGTAAATAGTAGGAAAGACATTTAACCATCGTGTTTATGATAAAGTAGTGTTTGATATTGATATATTTTTTACCAATAACATGAATTCAAAGCAAAAAAGTTGTCTTTTCTCTGTTCTGCATTTTTTTTCAAACATTTCAGTTGACTTTTCCATCATCGAGAGGAACACAGATTTCTGTGCAGCCACTCAGTGCTGAGAGGAAAGAGTTCTTGTTGACTTTAGTTTCTGTCTCTAACTTTCCTTCTCTCCACCCGGCCAGCAATCCTGTGATTGATTTGGGCTAATTCCTTGCAGATTTCTATAGTTTTTGGTATATTTCAAATTTGTTCTTAACTTTTAAGCGGAAGTTACTACTTTATAAAATCTTTCAATCGAGTCCCTGCTCTAAATTATCGATTTATTAAGATTAGCCGACTTCTTGAGACTCAAGTATCTAATATATTGGCAAGATTTCTACAATGAATATTCTAATTTATGAAAAGACATGTTTGTAGAAGTACTTAAAACTCCTAAATACATTGGCAAGCATCCCACGCTATTTTTGGTGATTTTTAGTAATTTTCTTGGAGAATTATGAAGGAAATACACAGGAGACTTTAGGAATAAGTTCTCTCTTATAGCAACCCTAACATGGAAAATTAGTAAACTTTTATTGTTTATATTTTTTTTTATGTCTCAAAGGAAAGAGGCAGCTAAGAAAACAGAGTTTTAAATGTTCTCTTAATTTTAAGTTACCATAATGTTCTTAGTGGAGTTTTTGAAATTTTTGATAGTTATTAATCTGTGGTGAATGCTCATAGCTATTGTTTATGCTAACATCTGTTCTAATATTAATATGCTTTTTATTTTTTGCAGAAAAGGCCCACAAGAGTAAGACTGGTGTCATAATAGGTGAGAAGAGAATTTTTCTCTTGTCGTTTCTATGTAAATGTGTCATGTCATATCCAACTTCTAATGATAGGTATTATTGCAAGCTGGCTTTTATTTGATTCTAAATTTTTTTATCTTAATTTAGTTGTCACTATTTCAATCGTAAAAAAATTTATATTAGGGCATAAGTTATTTAGGAGTTTGGTTCAATATTATCTTAATGTTATGTTATGTCATCTAGATATTCTTACATTTATATATCATTTTTTGAATAATAACAACAACCAACTCTTTATCCCACTAAGTGGAATTGGATACATGAATCTTTTATTTTTATTGCATTTTATCAAATAACAAATCTTTATTTAGTTTAAAGTATATAAGATCATTATTTATAATTTCTTGTCATGTCTTTTTTTATTTTCCTCGTCCTCTTTTTACATGAGCAAGATTAATAATTCAATTTTTCTTAGGGGGCGTTTGATTCGTTGGTATCTTGGTGTTATGTCATGTAATTTAGATGTCATGATATTTAGATGTCATCTTTTAATTAATAATTCTATAATCTCATGGATGATTATTTATAGATGTCATTAAGTCAAACTGCTTTCTGTAGATAACATAACATAACATCAAGATAACATTGAACCAAACGCTCTCTTACTAAAGTGTCTATTAGGTACGGCTTATATGTCTAAATCATTTAAGTCGACTTTTTCTGATCTTTTCTTAATTGGGCTACTTGTATATTCTTGTAAATTACTCATTTTTCATCCTATCCTTTTGCATATACCCACTCTATAACATCCCCGTATCTTTGTATAAAATGTGAATCTCTTTGAAGTTTGAGTAAATTAATATAAATTAAAATTTACAACCTGAATAATTAAATAATTAAATTAAATACTAAATTTATTTAAATTAATAAATTCGATTACAAATAAAATTATAATTTATTAATGATAACTCTTTATGTTTTCTTTCATTAAAAATAAGAAAAGTTATGAGAAGCTGAAAGGCTAAATTTATTTCATATTAAAAGCAATGAGTTGAAAGATTGAAGTTTATTACTAAATTTATTTAAATTTAATTATTCTAATTTATCATAATTAATCTTTTTATAACTTTATATCTTCTCATCCCACAATATTTAAGAGACAGAAAGAGGGAGAGATGAGGGGAAAGAGGAGAGAGAGAATAGAAAGGGCCATAGTGGGGCTCTACCAGAGAGAGAGAGAGAGAAATAGAAGTGAGAGAGAAGGCAACATTGGAAATTGGCATGCAATTCGAGAGGGAGAGATTATTTGAATTTAAAAAAAATATTATTTTGAGTTCGACACTTGTTCGTGGTGAATAAAAATTGAATCACTTAGCGATTATCAATGTAGGTGACTTAACTTGCCTTACATATAAATTAAATATACAGATATTATTTACTATATTAAGTTATATGATTGATTTCTCTATGATGCTGGTTGTTTGCTTATTTATTTGATTATGTTAAATTTTATACTTATGATTTTGTTATGTTATTCATGAATATGTTCATATTGATGGATTAGATGTTATACATTTAATTGATTAATTTGCATGAAAATGATATTAAGATGTGATAATGAGAGAGAATTGAGAACTGACTTTTAAGAATATGTTATGGTCCGAGTTAGATTTGTGATGACTTATGACTGATGAGGGCGGGGAGTGATTGCTGGGTGATATTCTAAGAGAAATAAATCACTGAGATAAAGTATAGCTCCTGGCAAAGGTGCAAGTGATAGCAGCCATTGATGTTATCAAGCAAAATTTCTTCAGTTTATTTTTTTCTTGATTAAAACACTATAATTTGCAATATTTGTGCATTAAGATATGTGGATCTCCACTATTGAGTACTACTGTTTATTGTTGATGTATAAAAATTACTTGTTCTGACTGTTGAGCTTAAGCAGGTGTAAGCATCGCTGGAGGCTTGATTCTGGCAGCAATATTCTCCTTCCTTTGTTTCTTCTTGTTCATCCGCTGGAGGAAGAAGAAGCGCTCGAGCTCAAATCTTTTTGATCGGATCGTTTCTTTCCAACCATCCTCCAAATTTGACTCTGAGTTGGGCTCCTCAGTTTACACTCCAATCTTCACATACGAAGAGCTCGTCGAAGCCACAAATGGCTTCGATGCTTCCAAAGAACTTGGAGATGGTGGCTTTGGTACAGTCTACAAAGGTACTTAGCACTCTCACATTGATTGGAGGTTTAATAAAACTACAATTTGGCTGGCTTTATTATCTGGATCAAATAGTTATGCAATAAATAAGTCATTAATATGGAGGACACTTTAATTACGAAAAATTACGTGTTGCACAATCAAAAAAGAAATATTATGTATATGACATTGAAATCTTACAAAGTTATAGATTTTATACTATTTTTTGGATAAAATCATGTTACACTTTAAATCCTGAACTCTAAATTTATAACTTTTTTTCAAAATAATAAATCATGTCATAAATTATTTTTTAACACTAAAAATTAAATTCTAAATCTTTAAGCTTTTAACAAGATACTCCGAATACCATTTGTTTTGTAGATTAGTTATATATAAAATACATTTTAAACTCAATTTAGTAGAATAAAAGCCTCTATTATATACTTGTGAATCATATACAATAGGATAGATTCATAAAAATATATTTGTAATTTAATATATAATTTTTTTCAAAATTATTTTATAAAATATATAATTTTGTAAGATTTAAGCATGTTATACGTAATATTTTATCTTTGACAGTAAAATACATAATTTTTCATAATTAAGGTGCCTTCTATGTAAATCCCTTAAAAAATATCTATAAAGTTAGTTGTGTAATGGCATAGGTTGTATGAATATGTACAATATAAAGAAAAGGAGCCAGTAAAACATTGTAGTTAAGGAAATCGAAAGAAAAAAGTTAGGCAAAAGTTAAGTTAAATATTTTCTGATGTCAAATTATTGGGATAAGGCTGTTTTTGAAGTTGATGAATTGATCGATGAAACTCCTTTGTGATCCCATCTCTTCCATTTCTATAGGAAAGCTGCGTGATGGCCGAGTTGTAGCAGTAAAACGCTTGTATGAAAACAACTACAGGCGCGTAGAGCAGTTCATGAACGAGGTCAAAATCCTTTCCCTCCTCCGCCACCAGAACCTCGTCACCCTCTACGGCTGTACCTCCCGACATAGCCGGGAGCTCCTCCTCGTCTACGAATTTGTACCCAATGGAACGGTAGCTGACCACCTCCATGGTTCTCGTTCATCCGAATCATTCATTCCATGGCTGATTCGGATGACAATCGCCATAGAAACAGCTGATGCTCTGAACTACCTCCACTCCGTCGAGCCCCAGATCATCCACCGCGATGTGAAGAGCTGTAACATCCTCCTCGACAACGGCTTCCATGTCAAAGTTGGAGATTTCGGCCTCTCGAGGCTCTTTCCTATGGATGCCACACATGTTTCCACCGCTCCTCAGGGCACGCCAGGATATGTAGATCCCGAATATCACCAGTGCTATCAACTGACCGACAAGAGCGATGTTTACAGTTTTGGGGTGGTTCTGATGGAGCTCATATCATCGAAACCCGCTGTTGATATAACCAGGCGAAGAAACGAGATCAATTTGGCTACAATGGCTATAACCAAGATAAAAAACCGGGAACTGAATGATTTTGTTGATCCAAGATTGGGTTCCCATTCTGACGACGGCATAAACAGGATGATCAATCAGGTTGCAGAGCTCGCATTCCAGTGCTTGCATTCAGAAAAGGAGATGAGGCCTTCGATTAAGGAGGTGCTCGACGTTTTGGGAGGGATAGAGAGCGGCGCATTGAAGAACGGATGTGGCCGCGAGGACGGGGATGTTTTTACAGTGAAGGAAGAAGCTCGACTGCTGAAGAACATTCCGCCCTTTTCTCCGAATTCTGTAACTGAAGTGTGGGACAGCAGACTAACAACTCCAAACACCAGTGGCTGAGAACTTTTTAAGTCTTGTTTTGTTTGAGCTTTCATTATAGAAATTATTGTAAAGTAATGACTTGATATTCTTGAAGTTCTTTTGTTAGTTAGCTAAAGGGATGATGAAGTGTGTACATAGTATGATAAGAGACTTTTTTACATTTTTTTTTTTTGATAAATATTTTTTTTTACATGTTATCAGACTTTATGATATACAATATTGTATGTGGCAGTGAGCTTATGATAATCTATAGTTTATTTTATTCATTTTGTTTGATATGCATTAAGGTTAGCTGCTGAATTGTGTGTTCCTTGGATTTTTAGCAGTAAAACTGAGATTATTATGAGGTTTTGTTATCATATATTTGAGTTGTTGATTTTGTTCCTAGTGTTTTTCTGCCAACCATTATCAAAAATTTTTACAGCATAATGTAGAACTAAAATGAAATTGTAGTATTAATTCATACATTATTTAAATTATGCATAACTTTTTTAAAAAAATGTAATTTCCATGATAAATTAAAATTGGGTTCAGAGTTAAAGATTTTATGGTAGAAAGATTTTGCAAATAAATTTAATTATTAAATTTCTCACTCAAAACTTAGGGCATAATCAAGTAAATTCAATGAGCAATATAATTTTAGTTTAGTTCAAGGGACTCACCAATAATGTAGTTCTATAGAGATATACCTTAATTAGAAAATTTCAAGGATAAGCCAATTGTTTAAAATCTAGACAAATTAGCTATAAGTTTATGACTGTGAGTCAAAACCAAGTTGAGTAAGAATGCAATAAGGCAATAAAAATAAATATAAAAAAAATAAAATACCAATTATTTTTAATATAAATATAGAAAACATCAAATTATAAAATATATGAGAATCAAATCCCCCAATTAACATCAGTGTCCAATTAACAACAACTAACATATAATCTTTGGAAAACAGCTCTTATGGGAGTCAACAGATGTGATGATTTTGTTATCGTATGTGATTTAGAATTTTGTACCATGGACGTTATGTTTGAGTGAAAGTTATACGATGTCGAGCTTCTCAGGATCTTATGGGCTTACAACACCTTTCCGTTAAAAATGACCTATGAGCCTCTATTTCCTAGGATTGGACTGCTTCGAGTCTGACAAACGATAAACTTGTTAACCGGTCAATTTTAACAGGCAACATTAATTCAAGAGTGGTGATGGGAAGAAAACATAGAGAGAATTGATTGTGATATTAACTATGAACTTATTTAGAATAAAAAAAAAACTATGATGATATTTATATAAATAAAATCACATATATATAAATATATATTTGTTTATATATCGAATTGATTGTGATTAAATTGATTTCACTTTGAGCATGTCAAGCTTCGAACTATAAGAAAATCTTTTGATTTTAAATCAATAAAATGCAAACGAAGTGGAGTAATTTTTGAGTTCGAATAAAATTGTTACCCTTATCTGCCCTTAGAAAAAACTGAGTTTTCAAACTCAGTTAATTACTATCGAGCATAAAAACATTGGCCTAAATTTAATAAATCTCTAATTTTTTAAAAATGATTTTATTTTCTTCAATAAAACTACAACTCTTCAAAATAAAAACATTCA
Organism: Apostasia shenzhenica; assembly: GCA_002786265.1. Taxonomy (NCBI): domain Eukaryota; kingdom Viridiplantae; phylum Streptophyta; class Magnoliopsida; order Asparagales; family Orchidaceae; genus Apostasia; species Apostasia shenzhenica. The sequence continues at coordinate 2,524,590 of KZ451917.1, forward strand.
AGCATAATAGTCTAGCATAATTTTTATTCCGATTTATGAGTAATATAAACAAAAATTGTGCATATCTATTTGTTGTGCGCATAGATTAATGCATGCTTGAATAAAAAATCAAATGATCAAGTAAAAAAAAAATCTATTTTAAAAAAAAAAATTGTCAAGTCAACCAAATTCAAAAAAAAAAAAGCTTGGGGGAATTAATTACATATACAATACCATCCAAAATTATAGATTTTAATTATTTTTAATGTACCTTAAATTTTAAATTTTTGAATCATAATTTAAAATTCAAAATGCTAAATCATATGCTATAAATTACATTAACAATAAAAATTAAATATTAAATCTAAAATCCTCAAATATAAATTCTAAATTTTAAATTTTAGTTTTTGTAAATTAGCTACATATAATTCACTTTAAATTCAATGTAATGAGATTAAAGCTTCTATTATAAATATGTGAACTATAAATAATAAGATAAAATTCATAAAAAATGTGCTAGTAATTTGTTTCATAATTTTTTTATAAAATAATATATAAAATATATAATGTCATCAAATTTAAGTATCTAGTACGTAATTATTCCAAAAAAAAATTATCCATTCACCGAATACAGTCACCGTGGAATTGTTTATATAATTTTGTAATTTTTTAATAATAAAATAATTAATACTTCAAAATGATATGATTTAAAAATCATAAAATAAAATTGGAGTATTTAGCAATATAAATTTTAAATATTACATTTTCATACAGATGCATATCATTTAAATGTATATATATATATATATATATATATATATATATATATAATATC